>RJWJ010003042.1:25879-91513 GCA_004363605.1 Indri indri | reverse complement strand
ATTAGATCCCTGTTATGTATGAAGGACACATAATAGGTGCTTCACAAATACCTGTTAAACTGAGTTGAACACCATCAGCTTCCTAACTACCAAAAGGTCTTTAATGTAATTAAGACCCTGTTAAGGCACCAGGATGTGGATAGATAGCATGCAAGAACTTCTTCACTTTTGGCTAGCTTAACTTCATTTTATGTGCGTAGACATACACACACACAAACGCACATGTACGCACACACCATTGTTCCTTTTTTTCACTGTAATTATCATTTTCTCCACTTCCCATTCCCCTGATCAAAAATTAATCATGTGAGCACATATATTTTTGTAACCTGTCAAAGTGTCATAACAGAAATGGAAGGATTCCATTTGTAAATCACTATTTACAAAAAAAAAATTCTTTGCGTTTCCAAAGTGTCTTAAATAGATGTCCTAAATTTGGTTTGAGAAACAGTCTGTTCCAGAAAGTCTATGACTGAGGCATGGGTGCAAAACTAAAACTTATTAATGAAGTATTAGCACACAGACCTAAATAATTGTACATTGTTCTGAAATTTGAAAGGTCAGAGATCGGTACTGAGAAGAAGTGGTTCAGGGGAGAGAAAAATCTTCCAGTTGGAGAGGGTGCAACTGGAAAATATCCCAGTTGGGTTTGTGTGCTCCTCAGGAGTAGTGGTATTTTAAGTTTTTTGTTTGTTTGGTTGGTTGGTTGGTTTGGCTCTTGCTACAAAAGAGAAAGAAGCAAGCATGTTAGAAGGGCATAGCACTCTCTTTTTGAGAATTAGCTGCTGAGCACCAGCTACCTGGGTGTAAGATATAGAGTTACCTGGATCACCAAGATCCACCAAAGCCCAGAAACATGGGAGCTAAGGTTGGGCTATATGTGTCCTGGGATACATTTGCTTTTCCAAATGGTCCGATAAGAGTTGATTTTACTCTCCTTCAGAGGTATGATTATGTAAGGACCTATTTGATAACATGGGAAAATTTGTCAGAAGGTGCCCATACGTTCACATGTACTTGTTTATATTTTGTTCTAAAATCTATATTCACCTAGGATTCAAGCATACCTGGGCGTGGGGTGAGTTTCCAGGGTCTTTTTACATGAAAGATCAAAGGGATCATCCCAGGAGAAGCAAATAGTGGTCCATAGCTAGGCTCTAAGACAAAAACAGCTTCTGGGAAGGAGATATGTATAATACGGTAGAGTCCAACTTTCAGACCAGCTCCTGATCCAAGCAGCATGAATTCAATCAAGGCTGAATCCTAGGAAGAGGAGGCTGCCAACTAAGAGCTGCCGAAACCTCTTAACACAGGCTCCGTGGAGGATGAGGCACTGATACCTCATGTGTCAGTGATGGCAGATGGAGCCCTCAACACAGGCTTGGCAGAGGCCACCAAGCCATGGACACTGATGGCCAGTAACAGGAGGACCCTGAGCAGCTATTTGTGACATTTTTGGTAAGTGCCAATGAGTGACCCACTAAGTTTGGCAGTGGTAGTGACCAAAGTTAACTTCCTAGGAGCCACAAAAGAGAGAAAGAGAAGACAACTGTCACATCACAACCAATGACAGACTCTCAGGGACTCTCAGAATTATTTTAGGAAGGGTTTGAGACCTGTGAGATGAGAGAGGAGGATGAGTCCTACAGAGCAGGTCACAACAGAGACAAATTTTGCAACTTGAACTTTACAGTTCTGTGATTGCATTAATGAATTTTTCCTTTCCTCTCCCCGCCCTAAGTCTGGTGGAATATGGGAAATAAAGGATAGAATAGAAAAGCCTATGTTTGTGGGAGCATGAACTATACATCTGACATTCAGCTATATCCATACTTACAGAAGACCCAAACAAGACACTTAATAACAAGAACCGACATTCTGTTGGCAGCATTTAGCACTCAAACCTCAATTAGGACTCGAAGTTACAGCCATCTTAACTACTGCTGAAACCTCTGCAGTGGCCAGGGAGCCACACATCTGCCCCAGGCACAGGGCCACCCTTCTCCAACTGCATTTTCCTTTGAACTTTTCCTTACAGAATTTTCACTCTTACTGTCCTCTTCATTAACAGATAGCAGTGTATCATCCAAGATCTGTAGTTCAGTTTTCTTCTTCGACTTTCTCTTTCTGGATCACCATTAAAGTTTTCTTTAAAATAATCAGTTAGTGTGATTAAAACAAATCTTTAAAGTCAAGACTGTATCTATTTGTGATGCTCAGGAAAGTGAGACTATGTCACAGTAGACAGAATAGTGCTGAGGAAACCACTTGAAATCTGAAGTGTTCAGTTTGAGACCTTACGATTGTCACCTCCTAGCTGCACAGCCTCACACAAGCCACTTACCCTAAGTCTTTGTGGAATGTGGGTAATAACAATTTCTGCCTCTCAGAAATATGAAGCTCAAATGAGATAAAGAGACTGTACTGAAGGCGCTTATAATTTTCTTCCCTCCCGTACTCCCTACTCAAGAGAATCTATCCACCACCACCACAGCCTGAAAGGGGCAGCTCTGCAGACTGCATGACCCTTTCCCCTAGCAATAGCTGATTAAATTCCAGGTGGATAGCTGAGCTAGGCTAGCAATAGCTGATTAAATCCCAGGTGGATAGCTGAGCTAGGCTAAACCAGTCAGATTCTCTTTCATGTGAATTTAAAAGTTGAAAGACTGAGTCATTTAGCCCTGGAAAACCATGCTGGAAGTTGATGGAGTCTTGGGGTCCAAGACTACATTTTGGGGTAGCTGTAATGAGTGCAAGAGAAGTTGGTCTGAAGAAAGAAGAATGAAGCAGCCTTGCAAAGAGAAGCAGGCAAGATGCCACATGGTGCCCTAAAGCTGTGGTCCCCAACCCCTAGGCTGAGGACTGGTACCCGTCTGTGGCCTGTTATGAACCAAGCTGCAGAGCAGGAGGTGAATGGCAGGCAAGTGAATGAAGCCTCATGTGTATTTACAGCCACTCACCATTGCTCGCATCACCACATGAGGTAGTGTCAGATCAGCAGTGGCATTAGATTCTCATAGGAGTGCAAACCCTACTGTAAACTGCACATGTGAGGGATCTAGGTTGCGTGCTTCTTATGAGAATCTAATGCCTGATTATCTGAGGTAGAGCTGAGGCGGTGATGCTAGACCTGGGGAGTGGCTGCAAATACAGATTACCATTTGCAAAGAGGTTTGGCTGCACAATAAATATAATGCACTTGAATCATCCCAAAACCATCCCCAACCCTGGTCCATGGAAAAATTGTCTTCCATGAAACCAGTCCCTGGTGCCAAAATGGTTGGGGACCACTGCCTTCAAGAGAAAGAGAGATGGTGGGATTCACCTATGGTGACTATCTAGTTCCCGTGAAGGTTCGTTATACCTCCAACATTTGGTGTGTAATTCTTCTCTATTCTTACATAATAAGCCTACTGTTCATTAGTTACTTTGAGTTTTTGTTACTTGCAAAAAAAAAAAATCAGAAGAGAGAAATAATTGTGAAATTGTAAAATGAAAGCACCATACAAATATGACATTAGTTTTGTCTTTGATTCTCACTTAGGATCTAGAAACTATTAGGGAAAGGAGGAAGAGGTAAATAGCCTGGCAAGTGCAGCTCCATGTGGCACCTCCTGAACCCTGAATAATAACCGACACCCTCATAAACAAGGTATCAGGATCTGGAATCAGTCAGTTGGGCATCCTGTGTGGAAAGCGTTTAAAGAGTCTTGATATAGGCTAATATTCATCAGAATTGTTTTGGCTATGTGGCAAAATCCAAATTCAATCTAGCTAAAGCAAAATAGAAATGTACTATTTCACCTAACTGCCCATGGGGACATATCTGTCTTAGAAACCTGTCCTTCTCACATCTCAGCTCTGCTTTCCTTTATGTTGGCTTCATTCTCCGGCAGGTAGTTCACCATGGTGGTAAGGGGGTCCCCAGAAGCCCCAGGCTTATTCCTACCAGCTTAATAATTCACAAAGAGAGCCACTCTTTGCTTATACTTTCAGTCAAACTCCCAGGGCTGATTCTGATTGGTCTAACTTGGGTCACATGCTTACCCCTAAACCAATCACTGTTGTCACGGGCATGCCTCAGTCATGCGTTCTTCTGCAGAATGAGGGGAAGCTATCACTCACTTGATTCACAGAGATTGAGAACGAGGGCATGGTAGTTCACTGAAAGAAAAACCAGGGCACTGCTACCAAGAGAAGGGGGAAGGAATGCTGAGAGGACTTTTCTCCCAGCCCTTCCCACCATGAGCACCTGAGACTTAAAAATGAGAAGTAAACTTTCTTTTGAAAGGAAAACCTTTTATATTTAAAAACGGGCAGAGTGACCAAAAGACTTGTGGCCCTTGCTCAACACACAGATTTTCTCTCTATGGCAGCACAAAGCGGGAACAGTACCTGTTGATGAATCAGTCACTGTCTGGAGGCTCAGCCTCCCCACCCACAGCTCACTGCCAGCTCACTGAGTCATCCCAGGCCCCACCCAACTGTTTTTGCTTTTCCCACAGTTTCCTTGACTCTCCTGGGGCAGATGGCTGGCTCTTGGAGCTGAGGAAAGGAACCAGTGTCTTTCAGAAACAAGAATACTTCTCCTGTAAGAAGGTCAGCTCGCAGAGGAGCTGGCTAAGGTGGGTGGGGGTGGGAATTACTCACTTTGCAATTCCTGGTGAACTTAAAATCAAATTCTTTCTCACAAAAAAACTGATTCATATGTAACGTATACCTTTATCCTTTTCTCTGTTTAACAGAAACTCCAAAACCCTTATCATCCTTTTAGACCTAGATAGCTCAGATGTCTCTTTCTGCTTAAAGCCTCCCCTTTCCTGCCTTCCATCCTCTTTCTCACTTACCTGAGAGGCAGCATTCATCACCTCTTCCCTGTACTCCTACAGCACAGAGCCAGTGCCACAGCTACAGGCTGTTCGAGTAGTGTGATGGCGGACAGTGTGGCTGTCTGGCTAGTCCATGATGTCTCAAAAAGGTCAGGAAGGATGCCCGCTTCCTTTGTACCCTAGCACCATATACAGAGTCTGGCCCATAGAAAGTCCTCCACAAATGTTTGTTAAGTGAGCAAATGAGTAAATGAGTAAGTGAATAAAAATGAACAAACTGTTATAGAACTCAGGGGCTAAATATGTAAAGGACCATTTACATTGGAGTGTGGGGTTTTTTTCTTTGGCTGGTTGGTTGGTGGGTTTTTTTAAATACCTCCAGGAAGGGACTAAGAGCCTTTTTCTTTTTAACATAATCTTGAGTAGCTTCTCTGTAGGTCATTCCAGATAATTCTAGAGGCCTCAAGCCCACATGGGGCCCTCCAGATCTCCGAGTGTGGCCCCTGGACTGAATCCAAACTTCATAGAACAAATCCAGGGGTTTGTTCTGTAAAATTTGGATTCAGTCAAAAGGCTGCAGTCAAGGATCCAAAAGGCCACATGTGGCCCCAAGGCTGCAGGTTCCCTGTCCTGGGAAGAATGTCCACACTTAAAAGGAAAGGTTTTTAAGTAATGGAATAGGATGTCTGGCCTGAGAGCTTACAACTGACATCAGGGGAAATACTGCAGCAGCCTAATTACTGACATAATGCATTCAATGTTTGGAGATAATATGAAACATTCATTACATGCCTTACAACTAATCTGCAATTAATTCAAATACTTATGCAGTTGTGCTGAACAGAATTAAATGCAGCAGTATAAATATAAATAAGGAATAATAAGCTGTAGCTATCAGCATTCTGGAATCCTCTAACAGAAAGACAATAGGCCATTTGATTTTCTAGTTTCTATGGGAAGTCATTTCGAGGTGTTTTAAATGTGCTTGGGAAAGAGAATAATAACCTATTATTCCAAATAATAATAATAATACAATAATTATCCTATTGTTCCAAATAGTAGCAATAAAAAAATCACAGTGAGAGAGGAATTCAAGTCTGTTTCAGTGTGCCATCTTACAATACTCCAGATTGTATAGTGCTTTCCATTTTACAATTTTACAAGGAAATTGTGTCTATTTATCCACTTTCACTTAATAAATGTTAATTGAACCTAAATTAATAAAATCAAACTAAATTTAAATGCATCAATAAAACATTATTCTGCACTTGGCAAAAACAAATAAATAAATAAATGTTAATTGATCATCTATTATATGCCAGGCAACATGTTTTCCAGGTAAAGAAGAAGGTAGATAGAAATGTAATTAACTTACCCTAGGCATGATAGACTGAAGCTCATTAAATGAAGAGAATTTCCGATTACTCATTCAAAATAATGTCTTCCCAGAGACCATTCTTAATGATTCCTGTATTCATACAGCATCTTCCACTTTACAAAGAGGTTTCACATGAATATCTCATTTAGTGTTCACAAAAACTCTTAGTGATGGTCAGGACTATTATGAATCCAATTTTTCAATTGGGAAAATGAGACCCATAGACGTTAAGTCAATTATTCGAGACCACAACAATGACACGTTATTGAGCCAGGACTAGGCTTAAGTCTCCTGGCCCTGAGTTTAGTTCTTGTCCCAGTTATTTTTGCATTTAAACAGTAGATCAGGCTGTTGCAGCTAAAAATGGCTTGAGAACTCAGCTCTGGCGAAGATGTGTTATCCGAATGTTTCTAAAATATGATCTCATTTTATATTTGTGCGGAGCCATAAAGAAACTGAAGGATTGAGACTGCGATCTTTGGCACCCATCCCTTCTCCAATTATGTGTCTTAAGAACTGACAAGCACTTTCCCATTCACAGAATCCAACCAAAAAGAGATGGAATTGCATGCTTAACACTGTGGGTAAATTGGAAGTCTCTGAAGCTGCACTTCTACGAGCTTTAAGCAACTGCTGATCAAAAAGGATTCTAAATCCTTGGATGCTTCCTCAGAACTCATCTGGCTCTTTAGAATCAGACACAAAAATCAATGACACATGCCCTTGAAGAAATGAAAGCCAAAACATCTTTAGCTTTGCCAAGTAAAGATTTCACCAAAGTGTTTCTCAAAGTGAGGTCAATATTCAGCGTTCTTAAGTGAGCTGTTAAGCTCTGGCACGATCTAAGGAGATGTAACTTAGTGACTGGTGACAGGAGATTCCACTCATCTGTGTCCCTCTGCCCTCCCCTTATTTCATGTTATGACTAGATGGCCCCTAATAAATCCCATCAGCTTAAGAAGCCTGAAGAAATATCACTATCAGAGCCATTAGGGTGTTAGTGCCTTCTCAGCGGGTCCATAGCAGAGTCGTCTCTCACAAGCTCCAAAGAGTCAAGAAGAATGGAAACAGTTCTCAAAGGGTAAGAGAAGCAGTGCAGCAGAAAGGATTGACATTTAGCCAGAAAACCTGGCTTGCCTCTTGTCCTTGCTTAATCTTTCCATGCCTCAGTTTCCTTATCTGCATAATGGGGAAGTATGAATAATTTCCCCCCCCCCCCCCGCCGTAGCATCACAGGGTTGCCGTGAGAATCAAATGAGAGGTCTGTGAAAGTGTTTAAACTGCCAACAAAATTCTTTTTTTGCTTTTCTTTTGGAGTCAGTTTCATGACTCACAATGTATTGTTAGGAATCTGTCACTAAAGTTGAAATCCAAAAATTGTACAGGAAACATTAACTAAAATAAAAATAGAAAAAGAGATAGGTTATGAGCACTATAGCGTGCTTTTGTTTAAAAAATGCTGGAAGGTTGAACACATGCCAATTGTTTGTTGTAAGTGAATTTTTACGGTTCAGTTGTTTAAAAAAATCTTTTTTTTTAAGAAACAGGGTCATGCTGTGTCACCCAGGCTGGAGTGCAGTGACTTGATCATAGCTCACTGTAATCTCTAACTCCTGGGCTCCAGTGATCCTCCTGCCTCAGCCTCCCAAAGTGCTGGGATTACAAGTGTGAGCTACTGTGCTCAGCTCTCAAAATCTTGTTTGAATACCTTTATTAGAACTATGTCAACACTAGCAGCTTTGCAGATGAAACGAAAAACAAAGAACTCATGAAAACATTATTTTAATTCTATTTTTTTATGTTATGTGATGATTTTATAATATTCTACAATATTTGGGGATAATTAAATTGATATACAGAATCTGACCTTAAATAATTGGCAAAGCAGGAAACTAAGATACTTCAAACGACCTGAAGTTAAAAAATGATACATAGATGAACTTGAACTTACATTATCACAAATAGCATCTTGTGGGAGCATGTGATATTTCAGACCAGCTCCTGTGGACGTTTTTTATGACTCTTTAAAAAATAAGCGTTTTAATGTAGAGCAGTTTTAGATGTATAGAAAAATTGCAAAGATAGTAGTACATAGAGTTCCCATAAACCTCATTCCCAGTTTCTCCTATTATTAACATCTTATATTAGTACGGTATATTTGTCACAATTAGTGAATTAATACTGACACATAATTATTAACTAACATCCATATTCCATACTTTAGTTAATACTTTATTCAGATTTCCTTAGTTTTTACCTAAACGTCCTTTTTGGTTCCAGGGTCCCATCCAGGATACCACGTTACATTTAGTCATCATGTCTGTTTAAGCTCCTCTTGGTCGTGACAGTTTCTCAGACTTTGTTTTTGATGACCTCGATAGTTGAGAGGAGTACTGGTCAGGTATTTTGTAGCATGTCTCTCAGATGGCATTTGTCTGATGTTTTTCTCACAGTTAAACTGGGGTTATGAGTTTTGGGAGGAGATACTTACAGACATTTAAATTTACTTGACTTTGGGGATATTCCAGTGGAAAGTCAGAAAATTCTCTGGCATAAGGAAAAGACTTTTGGCCTGAAGCAGCATGGTCAACAGTTGATCTCTCGCAACTGGGAAAGTGCTGCAAATACAAAGAGAGTCTTCCAGCAAAGTCTGTTCTCCCAGTAGGCTTAACTAATCCCAGCATGCCACGGATGCCATAGGTCTGTTCACTGTCTTAACTCTTTTCTTTCTGATGGCTCTCAACACAATCTCCTGTAGATTTTTCTGTGGGAAAAATGCTTCCAGTTTTTTAATGGAATTTAATGGGAAAACAGTACTCGTTTTATAGAAATCCCCTCATAGGCAATATTACTGAACTATCAATATATTAGATCTCTGAAACCCCCCTATTACCATGAATATAAGTGCATGAAAAAGAACATGGGACGTATGTGCTGAAAAGAAGTCTTGTATCTCTGCTGCTGACAAGTATTTCTTTATTTGGAGAAGAGTCAACTCAGTAGACTCTCTTCCATACCAACAATCTGGGATCCTATTTAAAAATGGGGTAAAACTCCAGTATCTAGACCTAAGTCATGCTGGGACAGGCTGATCCTACAACTCGGGAGAACCAAATTTGAATTTGAATCTAAGAAACTAGAGGAATCCTGAAATACACCTCCTATGAATTAACTACCTTATTACATTTTCTACAAAGATTATGCCATTAGTAAAAGGAAAAACAATTTTCAAATATAGAAAAAAATATAAACCCAACATGATACACATGCATATGCTCTATCTGCAGTTTGGTTTTTATAGTTGATGAAAATGCTTCTATGTAAGTATATTTAGTTACTCAATCCCTTTATAATCCCACTGCAATCTTTATAATGATTCTGTTCTATGAAAATATAACAATAATGACTCATATTTATTTAGAACCTATCTCTGTGCTTTACATAGTTTATCTCATTTAATCCTGTCTGTTGTAGATACTCACTGTCCTATTATATAAATTGAGGCTTAGGGAAGTTAAATAACCTGCTTGAGGATACACAGATAAAGTCAGGATTTGAACTCAGCACTGCCTAAGTCTAGCACTGTCTGAGTCTCAGCTCCTAATTACTGGGTTAAACTCCCTTCATGTTAATATGTTTATTTTAAGATGCCTTCTGTAAGAGCAAGGGTGATATTTTTTCTTTTCTTAATTGTTGGAGTCTCACAATTAATTTTCATCCACATGGCACATATTTAGTAATATCTGAAAATAAGGAAGAGGAAGATATGATATTACTGCCAATTACCACCATGAAGGTAAAAAATCAAATATTCTCATCCCAATTGACCCAAGGAACAACAGTAATACAAGGGAAGGCCAGTCATTCATCAGCCCTGTTACCTGGGACTAGAGTGAGAATGGCTTGGCTCTCCATGTTCTAAAATATAGCGTATTAATAGAAACTTTAAGGTATAGCCAGATCAACAAATCAGGAGATGAATGGTATCAAAAAGGTAGTTTGCTACTTACAGTTCCCAAACAAGGGGGCATGACATACCCCAGGGGACCACATGGAACAGCGCCAGGGTCAATCAGAAGGCAGGAGAGGAAAGAACTGTGGATAAGAGTCTTTATTATGGAGCTGGAGGGAAGGAACCAGCAAGGCAGTGTAAGCAGGCCTGGGATTGGCTAGTCTGAATAATTCCAATGGGCTCCAAGTCATAGGAGTTTCCATCTTCACAAGGGGGCATATCCTATCCACGGAGAAAGTTTAGTGTCCATCAAGCATTGCAAAGCAGAATTGAAACTATTTCTTTCTTTCTTCCTTTTTTAAATCCATTTCACTGGCAAGCTACATTCTATACTCTAGTGTATGTGTGTATATAATAGACACACACACACACAACTCCCCACACACCACATCACACATTCTTGACAGTCTATGTTTAATAGGTCCAAGTTGATATGGCCTTTTTGTTTTTTCTCAAAAGCTTTAAGACACATTAATACAAAATAGAGCTAGGACCTGCTTATTTTGACCTCATAGCCTCCTTAATACCAGAAGCAGTATTTTCAAATCCAACAGTACTGTTTACTAAGAAATGTTTTTTTCATAGTCACAGCAAAATCAAATACCACATTATTTCCAGTTTCAACAAACACTTTATTCTCCTCATTAATGTCTCAAAACTGTTGAAAGCCAAAGCCTGAAAAAGTCTTTCAGCAATAAATGTGAATATTTTATGAAAAAGAAGTTGCAAGAGGATATCAGTTTCCATTAACTGTATCTCTGGGTATTTTTCTGTGGTAAAGTCCCCAAACTTGAATAAATTAGGCACAACGTCGATAGAAGTAAAAGAAGTAATCTGTGAAGAATATCCCAGCAAAATAGGGATCAGTTGAACAGTCAGCTAAATCCTGTCAGAATAAGAGAAAAAAAAGAGAGATTAACATAAAAATTAACTACAGTTAAAGTGATTGATTGATTGGTCTATTTCTTGCTGAAAAGAAAAAGAAAACAGCAAGCTTACCGGCGCAGCTACACGGAAATGGTATGCGCTGTCAAAGAACTGGGCTACAGGGAGGCTCCAAATGTGCTGAAATCCCTAAATAATGGATGAAAGAGAGATCCATTTCATAACCACATTTTACACTCAATTCGAAAGAGTACGGGCTGAGAAAGCATTTCCTCAATAACTGCAGGAGAGGTATCTGGATAACAGCTTTTAAAAGGAGTCACTAGAACAGTCCGCAGCTTCTTGGGGACACAAGGAAGATGCTGAGGCCAGCCCTGTGACCAGAGCCAGTCAACAAGAGGAAACACAGGCATTTAGCTTGTGCATCCCTCTCTTGGTAGGGAACAGAAGCCACAATTCTACTGGAATGGGGACATAATGCTGAGGAGCCAGAAAACTTTACCTGTGTCATCTCCTGGGAGATTTCTTCGTGGCTCTGGATCCCTTTGGCTTCCCTTTTACTATAGAAACATATATTTCCAAGGGTGAATTTGCACTGGAAGACTATCAATGGCTCTGTTGTGCTTCAAGAGACAAAGGAAAGAAAGGGCAAATGGAAAAGCAGTTACCAACTTCTGATAGGCCACACCTTGGCAAGAAGAGGAACTGATGGGAATGTGACTTGGAAATCCATTCAAAGTTCACAATGGGCATTTAATTACATAAAGCTCACTGATGCCAATAGGCTAGCTCGCATCTCATTATTACAAAAAGAAACCCAATCTCAGATGACAATGAAATAGCATATGATGGTTTCTGAAACCTAATCTCATGACAATTAAATCATCTCACATTAGAACCATTAGAACTTCTTATCTCCATAGATTTTAAATAATTTTTGGATATATACCCTCTTTTGACTGAATTTGCATTTATCTGAAGCTTCCCAGATTGTAGATTATGTAATCTCATGGTCTGAATACATGTGGTTTGAAACAACAAAGCAAATAAATACAGGTAGGAGTTTAGGAGTGAGTTGCATTAGATATCACCAGCTACCAGAGTAGAAGGCCTGCAAGAAAGGATGCTGCTTCTTCTCTGGAGGTTGACTCTGTAATTATTATCAAGAGGATGAGATCCATCTGCCTTTGGAAACAATCCTTTTGCACAAGTGGGGACAACCTACAATCTCAGTTGAGTGTGTTGCTTTTAAATCACCAGTATGAGAAAAATTAATTGTAAACTAAAAGGTCTGATTTAGTGGCTCATCCCCCTGAAGGTGATCTTTTGTCACTGCAGGGGACCTAGTGTATAATCTTATTTCCTTCCATTGAAAGCTAGGAATGAATAAGAAAATGTTTTTTCAGGTTACTCACAAAATACTAAAGAATAGTAGGTTTAGCTCATAAGAACAGTACATTTAGAGGCCGGAGCAGTGACTTATGCCTGTAATCCCAGCATTCTGGGAAGCTGAGGCGGGAGAATCGCTTGAGCTTAGGAGTTGGAGACCAGCCTGAGCAAGAGTGAGACATGTCTCTACTAAAAATAGGAAAGTTAGCTGGGTGTGGTGGCACGCGCCTGTAGACCCAGCTACTCAGGAGGCTGAGGCAGGAAGATCTCTTGAGGCCAGGAGTTTGAGGTTGCTGTGGACTATGATGATGCCAGGGCAACAGAGCGAGACTCTGTCTCAAAAAAAAAAAAAAAAAAAAATAGTACATTTAGCTTTTGCTCTACCTTGAAATATGGTAAGTTCTGAGTCGTAAAATACTAGCTGCTTGAAACGAACCTTCGCAAGGCAAGCAGTTGGGTTGAGTGTCATT
The DNA here is from genome assembly GCA_004363605.1 of Indri indri. NCBI lineage: Eukaryota > Metazoa > Chordata > Mammalia > Primates > Indriidae > Indri > Indri indri. The sequence goes on along the minus strand of RJWJ010003042.1, from coordinate 78,550 downwards.
AGCTCCTCGCAGAGGCGAAGTTGATGGGAAAAGGAGTAGGAAGCCTGAAAGAAATGGTGGAAGAGACGGGAGTGTGGTGAGTGACAGGAGGAAGGACAGAACTGGACAAGCAGAGGGAGAGAGCAGGGGACAGAAAAGAGAAAGAATAGGAAGCAGAGAATAGAGGAAAGTGGAGAGGGGAGAGAAGAAGAGACTAAAATCAGGAGACGCAAAATAAAACCATCTACCTTTATGGTGAGCAGCTCATCGCATGATTTTTGAGTGAAGTGAGTGGAAAGTCTTAAAGTACCGTAATCATTTAAAATGTCTGATAAGAATATGTTAAGTTAGAGTTTTATGATTTTGGAGGAAAAGTGGTCATAATAAAAGCTACCATTTATTGAGTGCCTACTATGTGTTAGGAAAGGGCAATGTCCCTACATATCTCACCCCACTGGGGAGGCCAGACAGTGATAGTTCAAAGCATGGGCTGGATTCGAAGCCCAGCTCCACCACTCACAAGCTGAGAATTTCAAGATGCATTTTTTGACATGTACTGAAACTCTAAATCCAAGTGTTCCCATCTGAAGCATATAAACTAGTAAAAAAAAAAAAAAATACCCACCTGAGAGGGTTGTTGTGGTTATGGTGAGGATTATATGACCCTGAATTAAACTGTACCATGTCTGGCAGATAGTCTGTGCTCAGCAAATGATTGTCATTAATTTCACCATTATTAACAATAATGCCCAGAGCAGCTCTACATGCTATGGTATGATGTAATACTCTTTACAAATAAAGAAATGGTAACTCAGAGAAAATAAATGTCTTCTCCAACATCGCAGCATGAGTATGTGACAGAACATTTGAACCTTGGTCTGCCCAATGCAAACCCTGGCTCCTTTTATTTTCTCTGTCCTGAGAAAAAGGCATGGTATCTGCATTAGCACTGCTACCAGGAACTCACCAAAAGGTGCAGCACCCCCCATCTGGGGCCCATGTTATTACTCTTGTTCCCATCCCAGTGCAAAGGGAGACAGCCAGGGGAAGGCTGCAGCTTGTGAGCATCAAACCAAAGTCACTCCCATTTGGCAGGCTTAAGTGTACAGTTTAGAGCTTCCATTCCCAGGAGTAATCCCAGCCCTCATTCTAAGAGCCCCTCCCTCAACTGGCCCATCTCTCAATCTGTCATTAGTTATCATGAACTGATAGCTTTCTATCTCCTAACTTACTGGTCAAGTAGTGAAGTCAATTCAGACTTGCTCCTTAATTATGATAAAAATGAAAATTTTTTATAGCCATGAACTTACTTTATTTCCAGAGAGAATTTGACGTTGGCGGGTGTGTACTTATTAACGGGAATATTGTAATTGTAATTTCCAGACCTAATTATGGAAAAAAATAAAACCATAAATCAAAATATGCAGGAAAAGCTTCAAAAGGCTTTTTGCCATTCATCATATACTATGTAAACTGTGAAATGTGGTATAATAAATAATAAATACAGAAAACCAAGTTTAACCTGGTATACATAGTTTTATATTTTTCAAGATATACCTGTCAAATTTCAGAGTGATCTCTTTCAGGTCTTAATATAAAATATATCACAAATATTTATAGTTTTTTTGAACACACAGAAAAAAATAATGGAAAGTCAAATCCCAAATGCACATAGGAAATGACTTCAGTTTCCTTTAAGGAGATACAGATTTCAGAAGCCAAAGAGGCAAAGGCCACAAACTAACAATCTCCCTGGAAAGGAGGATTGGAAATAATAAATACCAGTTTCTCTACCATAAATCACTCCTTTTTAAGCAACATGAGCAGGAAATACGTACTTTTAGAACGTGAATCTGCTAAAATTTACATAGTTCTAATTACCATTTAGTAATGGAGAATACTGCAAGATGAGTGCTTATACATGGACTCCCCACCACTCTCTAAGAGATGCTTGGATAAGAGGGAAGTTTCTTTGATTCATATTGTAATGAAAAACGCCGGCAACAAGGCATGTTGTATTTAACAAAAGTTCTCTTTATGACCTCACCATCCCTTGAATTATATGGAGAAACAACTTAAAATCAGATAAATCAGCAAAATGGGAGTTGGTCATTTTAGATTTTGTTTATATAATACTAAACTCAGTTGTTAAAAATGTGAAAGCAAAAATAAAAGAAATCAAAAGGTCTGGCATTTTGCAATGTATAGGTATATCAAAACAAAACATCACATTGTACACCTTGAGTATATGCGATTTTTACTTGTCATGTATGTCGCAATAAAACTGAAAAAAAATATGCATGCTATGTGCATACCAACTTGAGAACAGTGTTATTTCAAAGAATGGATGTATCAAAAAAATAGAAAGATCTGTGTTGGGTGGGATCAGACGGGGGAAGCATAGACAAGTGGGATTCATTTGTTCCCAATATTTACATGCTTCACAACCCAACTGGGTTGATAGTATCCCCTAGATACTGAGGAGATGAGAACTGGATATGCAGGGAGAATAAACATCTTGTCAAAGTTCTAGGATTTGAACCTGAATTATCCTGCTCTTCTTCATTATCTCTGACACTCACTTACTAGATGGGTGATCTTAAGCAAACTTTTTCAAGCTCACTGAAACTTAACTACAAAATGGGGATGAATAAAACCATCCTCATAGAGATGTTGTGTGAATTCAATGAGATAATAAATATAGAGGTCATAAACAAATCATAAAGCACCATACAGGTGACTTTTATAACTCAGGACCATCAACTTAAAGCCTAAGTTATACCAGGTTAAAAAACAAATAAGGCTCAAAAGCCATAGGATTTGTAACACCAGTTCAAAATACAGGCCTTGCCTTTAACCTAGCAGGCACCCAATAAATACTTATCAAATTAAGAAAAATAACTCCCATTCTTAATGCCTACGACTTGCATATTGTGCTTGCACTCTGCTTCTAGGTGTATGATTACCTTGATACAGCAGATGGGGCATGCACTAGAGATGGATGTTGCTGATAACTTTTGCAATACCTGATTTTTTTCCTCCTAACTGAAAAAGCTGAGATAAGCTATATTTTTTCAGCAATTAAAATAACGACATCCCCTTGTTATTAAAATATACAAACGTCAGCTCATTTATAACTTGGAGCCATCAGTAACAATGTCTTTCTTGTCTATGAAATTAACTAGCAGCTCTGTGCCTCTGGTACGTGCCCTCAGAGAGTCAGCGCAGAGCTGCTCCCAGGCTTTTTGCTTTGGACGTAGCCATTAAATCAGGAGACTGGAATCACTGGGGCCAGGGTTTATTGACATTTGCTAATACCAACCGTTTTATGATTCCCTCGTCCACCATGTAACAAATGTGTTTTCACTTAAGGACCAATGTAAGCACACACTGATTTTACCACGTAGCTTTAGCTTTCATTGCAGGCTCAAAAACCCAGGGCCCTGGGTAAATTGCAGAAACAACCAGGGGCATAATGGGGAGGCTTACCCACCTGCACCCGAGGCTTCTGCTGCAATACCGATGATCTATTATTTGCTGGATTTCCGTAATCTGAATAGAACTGACGGTTGTATCAATCCCTGAATTTAGAAGAAATGGAGAAAAGAAAGTAAATCTTCTGCAGGGGAAAATAGTATTGTATTCCAGCACAGTCCCCGAATTATGGAATGCGAAGTAAGAGTTTCCTGGATAAATAGATTCTATTTGCATTCGAATGAAAAAAGGAGGAGGAGAAGAAAGGGGAGAAGGTTGTTTGGGTTTTGGCCTTTTTTTTTTTTTTTTTTTTTGGTTATAGTAAATTTTAAGAAAACTAATAAAAATCCAGGCTCCAATAAATAGCCCCCATAACATCCAAAAGAATTTCTGGACCCTGGAAGTTCTACTAAATCGAAATTTATTGAAAATGGAATGCAACATGAAATGCAGTCTGTTCCAGAAAACAGAAAACAAACTAAAAATTAGTCAGAATAGAAGAGGAGGGCAGGAAGTTTAAACAGTAAAATCTACGGAAAGCAACCACAACTTATCCAGTCGTGAGTGGCTGTTTGTAATGCTTCATCGATGGTGAGGCTGGCGTGGGTCACGAAATGGAAACCCATGGACATACGTGGTGGTGGGCACAGCCTCTGTCCCTGTTCCTCACTTCAGGAATGCTTTTACAACTTGTTACTCTGCCTAGCCCCACAAAGCCAAAGAACAGTGTCACTTAAATGTCAACTTACAGTCACTCCCCCAGTCAGGGCTGGTGAGAGCATTTCTTGCCAGGAATGATTTGCGTTTGTCTTCTGAAAAGGAAAAAAAAGTCTGTTAGTCTTGAAGGCTTGCTCAGGAAAAGAAGAAACCCCGTGTGTGCCCTAGTTTGTCTCTGTGAGTTCAGTGTTTCCCCCACTTCCCGCTCCCACCTCCCCACCCATCCAGCCCCTATCCCATTTCTTAGAGAGCTGGTTTATTCTCACCTTCTCCAAAATGCCACCTGCTACAGGCTGAATTGAGTCCTTTCTCCACCACCACCAAATTCCTATGTTGACATCTTAACCCCCAGCACCTCAGAGTGTGACTGTGTTTGGAGACAGGGTCTCTAAAGAGGTGATTAAGTTAAAATGAGGCTGTTAGGTGGGCCCTAATCCAATCTGACGGGTGTCCTTATAAGAGCAGGAGATGAGGACACAGAAGAGACACCAGGGGACAGATGCACAGAGGACAGACTATGTGAGGGCACAGGAAGAAGACAGCCATCTGCAGGCCAAGGAGAGAGGCCTCAGAGGAAACCAGACCTGCTGACACCTGATCTTGAACTTCCAGCCTCCAGAACCATGAGAAAAATGTCCGTTGTTTAAACCACTCAGTCAGTGGTATTCTGTTACGGCAGCCCAAGCAGACTAAGGTACCATCTGCAGTTAGGTCCTGCAGCTCCCAGCTCCCTCCTCTCCAATGGCACCGCATTTATTACTGAGCCATCCATGTGGTCACCAACCAGCAATATATGTCACCATACTGAAAGGCATATTATCTCTGCATTATTAATTACCTTTCATGTATTTTTGCTCTTTCTTTACAACTCCCAAATAAGGAACCTCAGTTAACATTCTTTGAATCCTCCTGTAACTCCTGGCACAATGTCTTGTGCATACTATGGAAACCATTTTTCTTGGATTAAAGACAAGTTAATGGCAGTTTTGTTTCTTACCTAGTTTGTGAATTTGTAATATTGTTAATTGAAATCAATAGGTTTGGATTATCTGGGTTCTTTTCTATGCACTTAAATGTTGCTCTCTCAGGATTATACATGCTAATGCAGGAAAAATGGAAAAAAGTCATGAGGGAATCCCTGTTTGAATACCTCCAGGGACACAGGACTCATTAACTGCGGGGGCAGCCCATTCCTCTGCTGGGCAGTGCTGAATACTAGTTTTCTCTTCTCCTGCGCCAGCATCTACCTTCCTGTCGATCTCCTTTTGATCCTGATATTACCTCTTGAGTGAATGTAACAGGCCCTAAAGGCAACTGCTCTGCCCGACCCAAAGCTGGCTCATACGCAGTTGCTGAGCAGCAGGGACGCACTCATGAGTCACATTTCTTTTTCTGAGTGAAAACAAAGGTCATTAAAAATATAACACTTGGAAAGAAGGAAGGAGAAAGAAACAATAATATGGATGTCGGGAATCTGATTTCTGAACTATTCCTGGAGATCCCAGGGGAAAGCAAGGAGACACAACAGTTTAGTTAAATAATCCCTTTAGAGTTGAGTCCAGGTACCACAAGGGCCTGGCATCAAGTGTGTATTGGTCCCCACAGATTTTTCAACCCTGCCCACTTCCATGGCCTCTCTGCTGCTTAGTAGACCTTGTTAAAATAGAGAATAGGTTCAAGGGTAGTGGAGAGAGTAGGTAGAAATGAAGAAAAATAAGAGCAAGACTTTCTCTACAGTTAAATAATGAAATATTAACCTCCTTCACACAAATGGAGTTTGGAGTCTCTGAGGATAAGCAAAACTTATCAAATTGAGCATGTCTTCTTGACTGCTTAATAACTTGAATATGAAACATTAGAGGAAATTCTATAGGACTTAAGTATTTTTGCACTGAACGACAATAATGATAGTTACACCTACTATCCATTGACGCCTACTAGTTATTGAACATTGTTCTGAGTGCCTCACAATAGTCCAGGAGGGAGGCTATTCCCACTTGGCAGACAAGCTAGCTGAGGTGCTAACGGTCACCCTGTGTGTAAGGAATAGAGAAGGGATTCCAATTTAAACTATCTCATTCCAGAGTCCACAATTTTGCTAACCTGGAAATTTGTGAAATGATATCCATGCAGGAAAAAAGAGAGCTTAAAGCCTAAGATAAGGACGGAGCTGCAGCCCATTGAAGAGAGGAATCGGGTCACAGGCGCGGGGCCAGAGCAGGCCTGGGGGAAGGGAACCAGAAGAGTGGCGAGGCCCCCTCAAAGCTGAAAAGGCATTTTAAAAGCAATTTGGAAAAAGTAATCATTCAGGTGATTGCTGTTAAGGGTAGGGGACAGAAAATATGTTGTCTTTTAAGAGCGGATAGTGAAAGCAATCATTTAGTGGGTTGCTAAAAACCTAATCAAAGAATTTTGTGAACTTTCGGCAGTCACGTCTTTTTAAATTTGCAGATTTAGATCTATGTTCAAGTTTCTGTATCAAATTTCAGGATAGAATGCATGTATATGGGGACAATCACTCCTAAGCATCTCTGTCCTAGTCAGTACTCCTCACGTGAGGGGGAAGGACTTGGTGACTTGTCCGCTCACCTGGCTGTAAGCTCCTTGAAGACTGTGTCCTGTTCACTGTTGTGTCCCCAGACAGGGCAATGCTGGGCTCACTGGGGGTGCTTATAGACATTTGTGGAAGAATGGAAGGAAGAGAGCCACAAGGAAAGAGGAAGGAAAAGAAGAGGGGAGGCCAATTGTGTAACCTCTAGAAAAATGTTTTCTCTTACATACCCAAAGGGAAATTCCCAGCGGGTGGATGCAGAGGGCTGCTGAGAATGAATATGGGATGCTGGGCTCCTGCACCCCGGTAGCAGGTGGAGTGAGACAGAACCTGAAGGCAGGTTTCCTGAGCGTCCTGCCCAACACGATGCTTTCCATTAAGAAGAAATGGATCTTGATATATGAGGACTTTCTAGAAAATCGAATATTTATTTCCCTTTACATATAAATATATATGCTGCCGAAAGGCTTCCAGATTTCTTGGATTCTAGCTATTCCAATAATAATTTTCAAACACATGTCTCCTACTATTAGTTTTGCTTAAGATTGCTTCCACAGAAGGCTGTAAATTTACAAGGCAAATGAGACATAAAGAGAAGTAGAAACCAGGACTTCGCTATCCTGTCTGTTTTCTTTCACCTTTTGTTCTACTTGCCTGCTGAATTTTCAGGAAAGAGCTCATTAGGAATCCTGGCGACAGAACTACAGATTTGTCCCACTTCCACGGAACTGTGTTTCAGGATCTGGAGACACAGAACCCTAAGAATAGGATTGAGTATCTGATAAGATAAGGTATTTTTTTAACAGAATAAAAAGGTGAGGTTGAGAAGAGATAATCTTGCAGAATAAAAAGGTGAGGTTGAGAAGAGATAATCTTGCAGAGTAGAATTATAAAAGTGATTTTTCAAAAGCAGGAAATAAATTTTAAATCTCCTACAAAACATCTCCAATTTGTCACTTCTCTGAAGAGGGACTGTTTGACTCTGAAAGGCTTGTTATTGGAAAGCCATAAATCCTCCATAGTCACAAAGGGGGAGCTCTCATTTTACAAATGCCTTCCAATAATATTCACTATAAGCTTAATATAGTACATTCCCAGTGGTTTTCATGTGAAGTTGGAGGTGTTTTTCACAATTGGTGGATGAGACCTCCCGATAAAGCAAATTAGAAACTTCTGGAGAGTAGATATTTAAGATGCTGTTCAACCAAAGCATAGCCCTGTCATAGTAGACAGTGTATATTGAAGTACTTATTAAACTATGCTGATGGATGAGACCAATACAGCATCTTGGATATCTTTCTCTTGCCCTGATTAAACCAGACTCATGCCATGAAAAAGCTAACAAGCCCCACCACTCAATGGCTGAGTCTTTTAACACAGGGGAACATTTTCTTTTGGCAATTTGCTCTTCTTGTTCTGGTCTCCAAAACAAATTGAACATGAATTTCAGATGCCTTTTTGCTTTGTGATATTTTAAAGATCCTTACCAACACTCTCATAATCTGTAGACATCCATAGATTGCTTTTCCCCCCAGATTTTTTAATATCTAACTCTTATATCTACTTAAATCTCTATGAGATCCGTGGATTAAAAGCCCATCCATCACATTCAGTTGGTTCCTTAAAGTGGAAGCTCAATTTTCCAAAATATTCATTTTCCACTTCCTGATTAGTTTTACTCAAACCTTTTATTAAGTGGGGGGGAAAAGGGAGATAAACTTTCTGAAAGACACTTTATACGGACACAATCAACTTAGTCCCAAAAGAAGAATAATGACTTGAGCTCAGTGTGTCATAAAAATGCTGATTTCCCTTCACTTATTTTATTGTAGTCTTACTCCTCAGGGAGGAGGCTCATAAATGTGTTTTTGGGCTTAGTAAATTGCTAGATATTACTCTGTATCCCACTGAGAGTTTGTCTAAGTTTTTTTTAAAACATTGAATTTCTTGTTTATTTTTACTTCTTAATTTTTAATTGGTCTCTAATGTCTCAGAAACATCTGGTTGAAAAGACTAGTTGCATGGCTTTCTCCTCTTTTGCATTAGGAGCCCCAGTGTTATACAGTGCCCTGAACAGAGGGGAGGCGTGGACATGCAGCAGAGAGAAGAGCCTTTCCTCAGATCCCCAGAAATATCCCACCTCGGGAACATCTCAATGGCTATAGGCAGACTCATGAGGGGAAGACAGCGAGGGCTTTCTAGAACCATAGAGTGGATACTTTCTGCATCTTCTAGATTTTTTTCTCACGTACGTGTACCTCCATGTCCAAACAAATGGAGGCAGGATGGTGGAGGGAAGGAACCCAGGGCAGGAAAACAGGGGACCCAGACTCCAATTCCAACTTTGCTAGTAACTCAACTGGGGAATCTTAAGCAAGGTCCTGCGCCTCTATTTCATCAGCTGTAAAATGGATAATTTGGTATAAATCAGAGGTTCTCCTGACCTAGGGCCTTTGGATGCCAGTTGATTGCATAGAGGGGTCTCTGGTGTTGTCTGTGGACTTGAAAAATAACATTTCTCCCATAGATTTATGCTGTTTTTCAAATGTTGCTGTTGGAGTAATAAAGCTTAACTGAATTTATGTTTACGTTCTCCTTTTCTCCCTTTATATATTTTCTCAATCAAATCGTGGTAAAAGTATGTTAATAATGGATTCTCAGTCAGGGTGCCAGTGGTGTAGCTGCTCTCTGAGATCCTATAGCTCTAAATCCCCCAAAGTTTTCAGGTTTTGTAAAGGTAAAAGTGAATCAAACACTTAAATTCTTTCCATTTTTCTCCAGTTGAAAGAAGGAAGCGGAAACAAATTTCCTAGTGTATCAGGGAGCCTGGTAAGGCAGAACTTAAATTTCATTTTTAGACAGAGAAGCTGCTAGTTCTGTTTAGATGGATACAGCCTGGCCAGATCTTCTTTCTTTAGGAGTTTCCATAGCTATAGGAACATGAGATGAGCAGACACTCACTGTCACAGAAGATAGAGCAACAAATCTCCATCTGGTTTGGTAAGGGCTGTTCTTCCCAATACAGTCACTTAACGAGGGGTAAGTTCTGAGAAATGCATCATTGGGCAAGTTCATCATTGTGCGAACATGGTAGTGTACTTACACAAACCTAGAGGGTATAGCCTACTACACGCTTAGGCTATATGGCATAGCCTATTGATGTAGGCCACAAACCTATACAGCATGTTACTATACTGAATACCATAAGCAATTGTAGCATAATGGTAAGTATTTATGCATCTAAACATGTTTAAACATAGAAAAGGTACAGTAAAAATATAGTATAAAAAATAAAAAATGGTCACTTATAGAGAACACTTACCACGATAGAGCTTGTAGGACTGAAAGTTGCTCTGGGTGAGTCAGCGAGTGAGTGGTGAGCCCTTGTGAAAACCTTGAACACTACTGTGCTCTACTATATACTTGATAAACACTGTTCACTTAGGCTACACTAAATTTACAAAATATTTTTTCTTCAATAGTTAGCCTTAGCTTACTGTAACTTTTTTACTTTATAAACTTATACATTTTTAAAACCTTTTGACTCTTGTAATAACACTCAGCTTAAAACACAAACACATTGTATAGCTGCACAAAAATATTTTCTTCCTTTCTATATTTATCCTATACGCTTTTTTCTATTTTTAAAATTTTTTATTTTTAAATTTTTTTGTAAAACCTAAGACACAAACCACATATTAGCTTAGGCCTACATGGGGTCAGGATCATCAAGACGTCGTTAGGCGATACAAATTCTTCAGCTTGATTATAATCTTATGAGACCACCATCGTATGTGTGGTCCATTATTGACTGAAATGTTGTTGTGTGACATGTGTGACACATGACTGTATCCCCTTGATTTGAAGAGCTGATTGCTGCAGGAGTGAATTTGCTCAAGGCTCAAGAAACCCTTGAAAATGAAGAGTGGACCAGCCCACAGCCTCTTCCTGTTGAGGATCTTTTGTTATCAGTACATCTCTCGGAGGTGAGATGCTTCCTTCTGAGGACATCTCTGATAAGAGGATATCATGTGTCCCAAGGTAAGAAAAGGGTTTACCAGGCACGAGATTGCATGTGCTTTCACAAGGAATGAGGCGTTGGGGATTTTTGTGATAGTTCTGGATTTTTCCATATTTAAAAATATTGAGAATATGATGACTGAAACTAATTCCTTTCTCCAAAATGAACCTTTATCCTCACTTTTTAGTGATACATCTATTCCCAAGTTCAATAAAAAAATTTCATGAGAAAAATAGTATAAGCACTGCCTCCTATAGGTGTGGAGAAGGAACCCTGTGTCTCAGCTTCCTCACCAGAAAAAGATGGGGATAATAACTGCCTATGTTTTGTGTCAGTCATTAGGATTCCTTACAAATATTCTGGTTCATCTTCTCCAGGTACATGTTAGGTCTGCATTTCTCCATCCATTTTTAAATTAGACATGACTGATGTGACTGACCTGTTTTGGCCAATGAAGTATAAGCAGAGGTGACACGTGTTATACCTAGGCAGAAGCATTAAGCGCCAGTACACGATTTGCCTTGTTCTCTTACTACTGCTACAGAGATTGTGGAAATATGTAATGAGATGGAGTCTCCATCAGCTGCATCCTAAATGACGTGATGACCAAGACCTCTCTTTTGATCCACATTTAATATATAGAGTGAATAAAAAATAAATTTTGCCCCATGAAGCCACTATTATTTGGGAGTTGTTATGACAGCATCCTAATCAATAAGCCGTACTAATATGTATTCTTATTATTAACATCATCATTAATATTATTTTAGACATTCATTAATATGTGTGTATAGAAGGACATGTCTAAAGCAACAATATACATTTGAAAAAATCATGTATAATTTAACAGAGATAATTACACTTGTAGTCCTTGATCAAGTATCTATAATTTTTTAACATGAAAATTCTGTTACTTGAAAAACAGCTCTGTGTGTGTGTGTGTGTGTGTGTGTCTGTCTGTCTGTCTGTCTGTCTCTGGGAGTAAGAGGAAGATATTCTGAAAGTGAAACGCCTACTTTGTATTGTTTCACTGACTTACAGCTTACCCTGAACCCTAAATCAGAGTTTCCAAGGCTCTTACATTTTTCCCTAGTTGGTTTGGGCAGAGAGCCCAGATATCACGTCATTTTTTAAGTTCTAAATGAGCCAAAAAATCAATGCACGTGCATGTACTTACTTCACTTGTGCCACTGTTCCTACCTGTGTTGGTGATGGACGAGTGAGGCCCTTCTCCTTGGTGACAATTTTAAGTAGTTGAACCAACCACATTTCCATCCCTGAGCATGGAACTAATATTATAGAGGCTTGCCATTTTCTGTATTTGTGTTTTAAAAGAGTTTGACACCCCAAATAGAAGAGTGGAACCATTAACAGACTATCCAAGTAAATATTGACAAGGAAAAAAGCCTCAGGTTCGATGCTGTAGTTGTTTTTCTTTGAACATCATTTACCTGCCCATCGCCTCTGATGGAACTCCTCCTCGAACTGTCTTTGCACAGGACTTGAAAGGACTCTTTTCATTCCCCAGATGGGGCAGCAGTAAGTTTGCTCACATGGCAGGATCTCACAGAAAGTAATTTCAGGTACTTGTAAGGAGGTCTGTGTGGTTGCCAGGGATGTATTAGATGCTGCAAGGCATGGAGCAGAGAGGAGGGAAGCAACGAGGTTAACCTGAAAGGCTGGTTTCCTCTGTTGACAGTTCACGTGAAATGCAGCGTGGGTTTGAGCGCCAGTGAGGAATGCAAAGACCTTACCTGAGGAGGAGGCTGTGGGCGGCAGAGCTGGCTCCTGAGAGCTTGTGAGATTGCTGGAGGAGAACGAAATGATTAATGAGGGGCCTGCAAGAATCCCTCTCCCCAAAGGAATATGACATCTGAACTCTCACCTTGGAGGGAGACTTGAGGCATGTCGGTCTTGATCGTTTAAGCTAAGTATGTAAAGGGAGACTATCGTCAAGGCACTGTCAAAAAAAACACACACACACACACACACATTATGTGGCAGATTTGTTTCCAGATATATCTCACACATCCAGCTGGCCAAAGATGTACTCTCAACAGGCCACACAGATGGGAGCAGAGGGGGAGGGGGCGGCCATAGCTGACGGAAACACCATGGAAACCAGCACAGTATGCTTTCTGCCCTGGTGAGAAAAAGCCCCGGGCTTCCTGGAGCTCAGAGGCTCCTGGGGTACTCCACACTGATGGATTTTTCCACCGAGCAGCCCCCGGCCCTGGCAAGCTGTCACAGAAGCATCTGTCACTAGTGGAAGATTACAGGAGGAAGCGTGTCAATGGCTGGAGGCAGCCCTCTGCACCTCACAGGAAAGAGTCAGAGCAAGGTGCACATCCGCTGGCGGAGGTCATCTGCATGGTCGCAGCCCGCAGGTTCAGTCAGTTGTGGATGCCAAACCCGTTGGCTGCTTCTCTGACATCTTTCTTCTGGCTGCCTGTCTTTTCAGAGCACAATACACCAAATTGGGCAGAGGAAGGAAAAGAAATGCAATAAAGCATTCATTTCCACACTGTGTGACTTCCAAATAATGAGGATGTCTTTCCTCACGATTACCAGAACTTATATACCCAAATGGAAGCTTTCCTTAAAGGTTCTGAGCTTTGGGAAGCTATTCCCATCAATGCTCATGCCTCCAAATACTTAGCGCTCTTTTGGGGATGTCTTTAGAACTCTCTCATGAGCCCCACAAGAAAGTCCGCTGAGAACTTCACAGTTCTGTTTTGCGCTGGGCTTGACACGGGGTTACCTGACTTCACTTCTTGACAGCTTGACTTCGCACCTGGTTCTTCAAACTCCACTCCTCATTATATTGTTCCCCATCGAAGGTGGCGGCTTTACCATCATTAAGTATACACAGGAAATGTGCCACACGTTGGAATTCCACTCATAAAGAGTGAGTTCCCAAAGTGTTCTCAGCAGCAGCTGGTTACTGCCCAGCAGGCATAGCTCAGCCCAGGAGAAATGATGCTAAGCCCCCAGATGCCGTCAGATGGAATTTACAGTGTTGCCTTGGTGACTGTTTACTGTGGTCCCCTTCTTTGTTCTCCCACATCTCCCACTCTCCATCTCCTCATTTCTAACCCTTAAATACTCTTTCGGATTTGTCTCTGGCATCTGCCTCAGTGCATAGCCCAGAGACTTGTAGAACCATAGAATGAAATGGGTATATGCTCTCTTCTTTGGGAGCAAACTCTGGTTTTGACCCTTCTCAGGTATACCATAAGCCAAAACAAGATAAAAAGCCTAACACCTCTCATTTATGTTCTTAGTGGTCAACAGTTTTGAAAATCATAAGATCCTATAAGCATGTTTAAAAAACAGTCTCTTTACCTTACAATTAGACGTCTCATAACCTGTCTGCTGTGCTGGGAATCTATGTCTCTAGAGAATGTTCTAGAGCAGCGGTCCTCAACTTTTTTGGCACCAGGGACCAGTTTCATGGAAGACAGTTTTTCCATGGACGGAGGATGGAGGGGACACGTGATAAGGAGCTCAGGTGGTGATGCGCGGCCCGTTTCCTAACAGGCCATGGACTGGTACCAGGCTGCGGCCCAGGGGTTCGGACCACAGCTCTAGAGAATGCTAAGTGTGTCTGCTGAAGGTAGAGGTTCACACAGTCCTGAGTTAGGAATCCCAGCAGAAGAAGATAAGCGCACTTAGGAGAATGAGAAAAGTTCAAAGGCTTCTCGTGGGAATTCTGTGTAGTGGTGTCAAATACTTGGGCACCTCCCTACAGTGGTCAGTAGCAAGTCAAAAGTGAAAGCACTAAGGGGAGAGAAGGGCACAGAGACCCTACTGTCTTCTGTAGGTAGGAACCTGCTTAGAGCAAGGAACAAGCAGCACCTTGGCACCATTGCTTGCTTTGCCTGTGAGAATGACTGTCTCCCCTAAGACAAGGCCAAGAAGCCAGTCTAATAAAGCATTTTTTGAGGGATAGATAAACATTGCTCATGATTTGGACAGTTAGACAAGAAAGGTATGTGCAAAGGTCCAGAGAAGACAGGCAAGAGAACGTAAGTGAGATGAGCAAGGCCCACGGGTTAGGGGCATTCTAGCAGTAGCAGGAGCCTGAAGACCAGAGGCCTGAGGAAGGGCCCTGCGTTCTACCAAGGGATGACGCCCACCTCTGTGCAGAGGAGGGATGGTATCAAAAGGTACCCAATTTGCACATCGAATACTGTTGTCCTTACTTTATTTGTTTGGTTTAACTGCTTAGTAGATTTGGCTACAATTTCATCATATTGTACATCTTGGTGTCCTTTGGTATAACCTCTTCACTGAAGAATCCAGAAGAATCCTAATAAATATGAGTTAGCAGGGGAGAGTGGATTGTCCCTGATTTCCTACTCACTTCTTTCCTCCAAGTAGATAGAAAGGAAAACAAAGAATTTGAGAACGCTATTTGCAAAGCTAAGAAAGATGCGTATACGCACGCACACACACACAGAAGGCACAGTTTGCTACTAAAACACAGCAGTGGATTGAAAAAAAATCATCCTTCATCTCACATTTAAGTGCAGAAAGCCTGTGCTCTTTGCTTCAAAATATAAGTTTAAAAAAGTTTCCCTCACCTCTCATCTATCAAAGGTCAGTGCCTGATCTAAAGGGCTTCTTGTCTTCAAAGTAAATAGAAGGTCAGTCCCCAGTTCATATGTGAGGAAAGAAAGATGGAAAGAAAAAAAAAGAGCTTGACATAACACAACATTAAAGTTTTTCTTACCAAACTGTCATCACAGCAATTAGAGTTATAACCGAGGTCTGGAAAACCCAGTTAGGACACGTCTGTCTTTTTCCTGAAAAAGAAACCTATAAAAAGGTTCAGTAATGAGCAATGATAAATCAGTGATTTTTAACTGTGAGAAGGAAGCCTGAAGAATTGCTCCCAGCAGGAATCTTTGCTGCTCCCTTGGGATGGATGGTTCCAGAGCTTGCTTCCATTTACATCTCCCTCCTCCTCTCTCTGGAAACAATATTCCTCCTAAGCTTACTTCACATCCCTCCCCTTCCTTGATACTCCAAGCTACAGACTCTCTCTTTTCCCCAACATCCTGCAGGGCAACAGTCTGTGCCATTCATTTGGCACTATTCTTGCAGTTTTATGAGAGAAGAAAACCTATAAGACAAGATGCTGTCAGAACCCAGATGTCCATCTCTTTTAACAGGATACTTCGGAAAATCTAAAAGTCTTCAAGACATGAAGGAATAAATTCTCACAGAAGAATTTCAGGGATCACGAAAAACCATAGAAAAGATTTTTATGGCATGAAACTCCACCAAGCACTCCTCAAATTATAACATTGTTATCCAATTCCTCCACCTGTTTATAAGGACAGCTCTGGGCATCTTATTTATTCTTATATTCATTGAACAAATATTTATTGAGCACTATTATGTACAACACTATAAAAGATATGAAAATTCTCTAGGATGTGAGTGAGACAAACTTAGAGTACTGACACATATTGGTGTAAAAACTTGCTTGTGGGGAATGGGCCAAGAGCTCCAGGACAGACAGCTGTGGAATTGGTGGGGAATCCGGCTGAAGAGATAAGAGAGGTTTTCTGCCCACTTAAATAAGGTGCTCCTTAAATGTGAGCTTCCTACTAATGCAATAAAGAGCATTCTGTTTGCTTCCTTCTGGGAATACAGGGTAGAATCATGCTTTTGGTCAGAAGGGTATTAAAGTCTGATGGTGATTAAGAAATAGCTTTAAACTGGTCTTTGATTTAATTTCTTGAGCTGATTATCTGACTAAGGAAATGCTCTTCAATGTAACATTGGGGAGGGGAGCTACACCTTTTCTAACAAGTATGCAAACCTTAGGGCTATTGTAGCTGAGTCATCCATAAGTACAGCTGGAAGCCACTCTGATTACCAATAAGTCAATGGTTTATACTGTTCCTGTGTCTCACTAGAACTGTTCTGAGGATGTCCTAGTAGTGTGCTGTGCAGAGAATGAACTCGTTGGAATTTATTGAATCGATTGGAATTAAATAGCGTTAGTCTCAGGACAAGCACTTCCCCCTTCAACCTACCCCCCACAGCTGTTGGATTATTTTAAATCTCCATGCTTTTGCTCTAAATCCTTTGACCTAATACAAGGAAATGGCCTAAGACCTGTAGTCAGACTTGAAGCTGAGTCCTAAAGTTATCTAAATGTCATTGATCCTCATTTTCCATATCAATACAATAGGAATAATAAAATAATGCCTCCTTATTTTTCAGAGTTATTGGGTAGAACCATTCAACAGTGTAATGGTTTTCAAATTCAGGTGTGCATAGAATTACTATGAAGCTTGTCAAAAGCCTAAATGTCCTGGAAAATTCTGATTCAATAGGTTTTATTTGAGGTAGGGTGGGGGCTGGGAATCTGTAAGGTAAAATAATGAAAAGTATGTATCCATGTTTGTTCTTTCCCTCTCCCTCTCCCCCTACTCCAAATACCCAGTGAATTCTCACTTGAACCCTGAGGACCTTTCCACCTCAGTCTGACCCCTACATATAGGAGGAATCACCCACCTGCCTCTTGGAGATGGAGAAAGGGAGGAAGGAAGAGGAACCCTATGTATTGGATAAGAGCCAGAGCAGGAGATCTCAACTTTCCTCCAGAAAGAGCACCATCTTGGCCAGCACTGGGAGCTGTGTGGAAGTTGAGGCAGGCACCAGCCAGGCTTACTATCTGGCAATGCCCATCAACTGTCCACAGTAAGCACTTTGCTCATAAACACCCCCACCCAACCCCAGAGTACCACTCCCCACCCACACCCTCACACAAGCATTGCAGTGACACATGAAGACCCCAAGGAACAGAGGACAGCTAAGAGGCTGGTGGTGGCATGGAAGGGAAAATCAACCTCCCAGAAAGAGCTGAGCTCTCCCACCAAGACAGCACAGAGGGAGCAAACACTTCCATTATTTGTACTCTATCAGGCTCCCCGGACAAGTCTGACATATGGCGAAGTATGAGAACCACTGAAATAGTGAGTTTGAAAACATTAATAACAGTGAACACTTATTCAGGACTTCTTATGTGCCATGCACCCTTCTGAGTGCTTTACATATACTAATTTCTTTAATTCTCACAATAATCCTTAACTGCCCTATGAGGCAAGTGCTTTTCTCATCCCCATTTTAGAGACGGGAAAAAGGAGGCACCAGAAGGCTGAGTTCTTCACCCAAGATCACACAGCTAATAAATAACAAAGCAAGGATTTGAACAACAATAAAAAATTTGGCTCCAGAATCTAGGCTCTTAACCACAATGCTATGCTGCTTCCTTTTTTCTGTCTATAAAGATTAAAAAAAGAAAAATAAGGAAACTTAGAGATTATTGTTATGATTCAAAAGGTCGTAGCTTATCAAGTGAACTCCATGGCCTGATAGTGCAGGAAATCAGAGCCTAACTTGTATTTCCAGCCTTATCTTCCACTATCTTCCCTAACCAACTCCCACCTAATCCTTCAAGGAAGCCAGTTCCAGCTCCCAGAGCTTTGTTTATGCCATTCCGTCTGAACCTCTCCTGCAGTTCCTTTGCTGTCTAGCCAAAGCCTACTCCTCCTTTAAGGTTCGGCTCTCATAAAACTCCTGCGTGCTCTGAGCCTCTGCAGCATTTATCACGTCCAGGTACAACTGTTCTTTGTATTTTCTTCTAATCTTCCCTGCCTGTGTTGTAATTCCTTAGGAGAAGAGACCACATCTGACTCATCTTTGCCTCCCACAGGCCTTCTACAGTGATGGCAGGAGGTCTCTGAGTTGAATGGATGCCCTTTAAATCCTATGTAAGTCCCCACCCTGTGTCCACATGCCCAAGACACTCAATCCTTAATGCTTTTTTTTTTTTTTTTTTTTTTTTGCGGGTGACATGATTCATTTATGTAGAAAATCCTAAGGAATTAATAATTGAGCTAAGAAAGGCTGCAGGATACAAGATAAACATACAAATGCATTTGTATTTCTATATACTAGCAATGCAGACATAGACATCAAAATTGAAAATACAGTACCATTTACAATTGCTCAAAAATGCTAAATATTAAGGTGAAAATCTTACAAAATATGTATAGGACTTATGTACTGGAAACTACATCACAGTCTTTAAAATGTGGACAATCTAAATAAATGAAGAGACATACTGTGTCCATGGACTGGAAGACTTGATATAGTAAAGATGTTAATTCTCAACAAATTAATATATAAGCTTAATGTAATTCCTATTAAAATCCTAGCAAGATTTTTTTGCAGGTATAGATAAGATTCTTCTTAAATACAAATGGAAAGGTACATGAACTAAAATAGCTAAAATTATTGTGAGAAAATTAATATAGTTGTCCATTGGTATCTGTGGGCAATTGGTTCCAGGACTTCTCATGGATAGCAAAATCCACAGATGTTTAAGTCCCTTATATAAAATGGCATAGTATTCGCATATAACCTATACACATCCTCTCATACACTTTAAATCATCTCTGGATTACTTATAATACCTAATATAATGAAAATGCTGTGAAACTGTTGTTATACTATATTGTTTAGGGAATAATGACAAGAAAAAAGTCTGTACGTGTTCAGTACAGATGCAATTTTTTTTGTTTTTTTGGTTTTTTTGGTTTTTGTTTTTTTTATTTCAGCATATTATAGGGGTACAGATGTTTAGGTTACGTTATGTTGCCCTTGCCCCCCGCCAAGTCCGAGTTTCAAATATGTCCATCCTTCGAGTGGTGCTCATTATACTCTTTGTGTATGCATATACCCGTCCCCTCCTCCCTCCTCCCCCTCCCCCCTTCCCCCTGCCCAACATCCAATAGATGTTATTCTTATATGTGCACTTATGTGTTGATCAGTTAATACCAATTTGACGGTGAATGCATGTAGTGCTTGTCTTTCCATTCTTGGGATACCTCACTTAGTAGAATGTGTTCCAGCTCTATCCAGGAGTATACAAGAGGTGCTATATCACCATTGTTTCTTAAAGCTGTATAGTACTCCACGGTATACATATACCACATTTTATTAATCCACTCATGTATTGATGGACACTTGGGTTGTTTCCACATCTTTGCAATTGTGAATTGTGCTGCTATAAACATCACTTAATGCTTTTAATTTAAGTTGTGGGGCTTCAGGGAATATTTGCAGGCTGGGCCCTCCAATTATGCATTCATTTGACAAATATTTCTTGAGTGCCTACTATGTGCTAGTCCCCCACGACACAAGACTGAAGAAGACAGACACAGGGCTTGCTTCATGGACCGTACATTCTATTAATAGGTAATATTCTGAGATAATTCTCCCTTACTGACACTTCTCTGTGATGAAGAAGCTGTCCTTCAAGTACATAAATTATTAACCTTCACTTTTTACTGTAAATGTTATCCTACTTAATAAAAGCTCTCTTTATTCATCAATAAAACCATCACACTTTAACCTTTGCAAATAAGTGAATGCCTATTATTCCATTTGCATATTTAGTACTCAGTATCAAAGAGAAACGAGTGATTTGAGGATTCATTGAAGTCCCTTTGGGATTTTCTGAAGCCAAAGATAAGGAACCAGGTGGGGTCAAAGCATACACACAGATCTTGCAGCCCAGGGCCATTCATTGGAGGCCAACGAATTTCATCTGATGAGGATAATATAAACAAAACCAGCAGATAATTATGAAATGGACATGTTCTGTACTCATTTTCCTAAACTTCCACTCTTTAAAAAGCCAGTTAATGTCTATCAAAAGGTTAATATATAAATACCTGCAGTGCATAAGGATGCTAACTAGGGAATCTATCAACAAATAAATGAGAAAAAAATTCTTGATCAATTTCTCTAAAGACTTTTTTAATAGAAAATATCATACGTTTTCATCATAAGTTTGTCTATTTACCTCATTGGGTTTTTTGTGAATGGCTCTTCTTGGAGAAGATGCACTAACAGCTCTGCTAAATTTGCTTTAAAAGAGAGAGAAAATTGGTTACTACTCAAATACCTCTCCAGGAGTGATATGACAAAAGCCCAGCCTGTCACTAACACAGCAGTATGACTTTCTTTTGCAATACAGTGATAATCTGAAAAAGAAAAAGCCAAGCCAATTGAGAATTCCTTTTTTGGAAAAGAATTTTAGTAAACATAAATGAATGCATAATGAAACATTACATTTCTCTTTTTCTCAAAACTAGACCCCAGGAAATGAGCATTTACCTCCTTAAGCCATAAAAAAAAATAATGAAGTTTTTTTCCCTGAGGAGCAAACATGGTTTTCTAAATTTAGAAATGGCCACTTCTCCTCATTAAAGGAGAAGCTACCCTTTTGCTAAAGTTTAGCACTTCCCATAACAACTGCTATTAACCAGATGCCTCAAGTTTTGTTTTATTTTTAAAGCAGCAACAGAAAAAATAAGAAAGTTATCCCCTCAGGCAATCATGTTCCAAAATATTCTAAAAGAAAAATAGGTACTTCATCATCAGAAAGTAGTAGTGGTCGCCGTTTCATCAAAGAGACCATTTAGATCAATCTCATTTTAGAAAGAGCCTGCTCTCTCCTTTTCCCAAATTTCTGTGGAGATCTTAGATGTACCTGATTGAGCTTGCTTCACTGGCTGAGGACTTCCAGCTACTGAGCCGCTTTAGCCTGGCCAGATTTCTGTTCCATATTTCTAATTCTTCTATTCTTTCTTCAAGGTCGTTAGTTAGTTTGCAGAGCTCCTTCACTGCACCTACATTTTCCATAAAGATCTGGTCCTAAAAAGGAAAATCATATGGAGTGCATCAATTTACAGTTTGAGACCACCAGGGAGCTGTCCATAGCCCATTCAAAGACAGTTGGGATACACCATTGCAAATGGTTATATACACACACACCCTCAAGTTCATTCAAGATAAATCTGCAGAGGCTTGAAACTTTAAGAGGTCCTTGCTAAACTGCTGGCTGTGTAGTAAAATTGCTTCTGTTCAATTTGCAATAAAATGGAAATATGCCCTTGTAACTCAAAAATGGAGCTGAAGGACATTGCTGAGTTTGGAATCCAAAGATTTATTTTCAATTGCCATTATGCCGTAGTTAAAACTCATAAAAAGAAAGAATAAGCTTCCGAATGTTGATTGTCTGTTCATCACCAGATCTCCATAAGAAATGACTCCAGCTTTCCCTGGCAAAAGGTGCATCAAATTGCTCAGGTGAAGGAGGAAGGAAAATCTGTTTTTTTCTCTGAATTCTGCCACATACTAGTAATAAATGTGAGATCTCAGGCAAAACGTAACAACCTCTCTGGGCTTCAGTTTCTTCATCTATAAACGAAAGGATAATTCTTGAGATGTCAATTTCTGCTCGAAGATTTCATGAGCTGTCATGTACAGTTGATATTTCAGCCTAACTTCCAAGCAAAATTAAAAAACAAAAACCAAAAAGTACTTAATTCTTCCTGTTCAGAGAAAGTGACACCTCAGAAAGAAAGGGGAGACCAACCAAAGCCAGGAGTCCAGGCCATCCCCTTCCCCACCCACACACATCAGTCGTCACATGAACACGTGCGTTTACCTCTTAGCCGTAACAAAAACCCTGGAAAGCTCTGGTCAACTCACACTCAACCCCAAGACTTATCCCCTCCTTTCCCTCTCTCTGTTTACAAGTTCAAAATCCCACAGCACTTTCAGAATCTCACAGAGGTCGGCCCACTAATGTAAATTGATGAGTTCAAGGTCAATAGAGACTGTTTTGTGGTTAAGGGTCAAACTCAGGGCTGCGTGCCTTTGAGATTCTCATCACCCAAGCCAAAGCTCTGAGTGTTTCAAACACTGTAAAGCAATCACTTAAAACATTACATATTTAAGGCTTAGCTTATGCAGTTTAAAGACAGGTGTGTCTCATGAAACAGTGGCAGACTCCATTAACTAGATCTAATGAAGTCCCCTGACACCTTGCACTATCCCATGTCTGAGACTTTATTCTAACAGTTAGCTCTGATAAAAATGGCTTTCCTCAAGGCCAGTCCAAACCCCATTGAATGAGGAGTCCCCAGAGACCACTGGTCGGAGGGCCCCCTCTCTTCTACAACGTCCTCAAAGCACATTCAATTTGATCACTTGGCCATTTGTCTTGTATCAGGTATTATGTGTTTGTCTCCTAACCCGGATCTTGAGTTTGTGGAGGGCAGCAATTACGTTTATTCATTTGTGTATCTCACCAGCATTTAGCACATGTTTTTGCCCATAAGAAATGATCAATAAGAATGGACAAAAGTGAATAGGTGCAGTGAGTTAGCAGCTTAGGAAAACAGAATGCCTTCCTATTTGGGGAGCAAAATGACCAAACACCTTCCGATTTGGGAAGCAAAATGACCAAAAGCTTGATCTTAGAGACCTATGCTTGCTTTAAGAAAACTTACCAAAAAAAAAAAAGGCATTCCCATATTGGCTTCTCAAAAGTCATCAGAAAAACCTATATTTTTCCTGCAGTCTTACCAGATGTCTTTCAAAATCTATCTAAAGAACACAAATTGATAAAGCCACTTGGAATGGAATTTAGCAATATCTGGCAAAATTATATATATTTTTATTTTTGAGCCAGTAATCCCACTTCTAGAAATCTAGTCCATAGATCTCCTGGTACAAGGTAAGAAATAAAAAGACTGACATCAACCCAAATGTCCATCAATAGGGGAATTAATAATAAACGATGGTACATTCACACAGCAGCATACTATGCAACTGTAAAAAGGAATGAAGAATATCTCTACATACCATTATGGAACAAAGGCTAGGATATAATATAAGAAGACAAAAGCAGGTGCAGAAGAGTGTGTATAATATGCTACCTTTTGTCTAAGAAAGAGAGAGAATACAAAAATATTTTCATATTTTCTTACATTAAAAAAATGAAGGATAAACCAAAACTAATTTAAAATTTTTACACATACTGGGAAGAAAAAAAACAAGATGGACAAAATGGATAGAAGCCAGGCCCTCTGAAGGTACCTTGTTTTATAAATTTGCTTTTAGAATAATGTGAATATTTTAAATAATTATAAAATATAAACCAAAATTTGAAAAGTATCCCCTAAAAATGCAAAGTAAAATAAAACAAATGAACCTAACTGGGGATGGAGTTTCTGTTTTAACCTTACAGAGAAGATTTATTTTAAATGATTTCAAAGAACAGTAATTTGACTGTCCACTCCTAGAAGAATATATCCTAAAGACAAAAACAAAGAAACTAAAAATAACCAGCAAAGAAATCCTAAACTTTTCAATGATCATATTGTTAGTAATAATAGTGATGATTACACATGCACACATACCACACACACACACACACAATTGGACAAAGCAAATACAAAATTAAGTTAATAGTGTTACACACCAAGATTTTTAGCATTTTAGAAAAGAAATATAAAATCAAAACAGTAAGTAAAAGCCTAGCAAACCTAAATTTAAATTAGAAATACTGCTATGAAATCCTGGTATATTCTATTTTAGAAAAGAAAAGAAAAAATGTTTTCTAGCTATGTCCGCTAAAAGGGACTACTAACAATGAGCAACCCTCATTGTTCTGTAAATATTAGTAGCATTCCCACTGAAAGGAACCAGGACTCTTCCAGGTTTGAAGTAGGAAATGTGTGAAATGAACCTGGAATATCTTATAATGAGAAAACAAGGAAGCTATCACAGAGTACTGTGGTTTTGTCAAAATGACTCCAGGAGCTTGCAGAAGAAATACCCATTAGCCAAAGAGAGGACATCAAAGGACTAATTACCGTAATAGATCAAAGAATCAAATGTGTTTTAAAAGCATCCAAAATTCTATTCAATTTTTTAAAATATTTTATTAGCTACCTTTAGAGGATATTAGGTGTTTAACTCATTTTTCTGAAAACTTGTAAGTAAAGGAAAAAAAATCAAGTTTTATCCTACCTGTCCTATACATCATTTACATATTTAATAAGCTAAAGTTCTTCATTTTAGAAGAATTCCAGAGAGTCACTAAAGAAGAAATGACAGGCCCGGCGCAGTGGCTCATGCCTGTAATCTTAGCACTCTGGGAGGCCGAGGCAGGAGGATCGCTCAAGGTCAGGAATTCGAGACCAGCCTAAGCAAAAGCGAGAACCCGTCTCTACTAAAAAAATAGAATGAAATTAGCCGAACAACTAAACATATATAGAAAAAATTAGGTGGGCATGGTGGCACATGCCTGTAGTCCCAGCTACTTGGGAGGCTGAGGCAGAAGAATTGCTTGAGCCCAGGAGTTTGAGGTTGCTGTGAGCTAGGCTGATGCCATGGCACTCTAGCCCGGGCAACAGAGCAAGACACTGTCTCAAAAAAAAAAAAAAAAAAAAGAAGGAATGACAGAGTGTTACTATTTTCCAACCCCTAAGGAAACATGGATCTAGGCAGTAATCCTCAATGACTGCTAAAACCATACCCCCATATCTGTTTCTTTGTTATATACACACGTGAAGATAATCGGGGAAATTTCAACACCAACTGGATTTGATGATATTAAGGAATTACTGTAAGTTTTTAGGTGCGATAATAGTATAGCGGTTCAGTTTTTAAGTGGCAGTCCTTCTCTTTTAAAAAAAAAAAAATACCGAAGTACCTACAATGAAATGGCATGATGTTGGAAGTTGCTTTAAATAATCCAGTTGGTGGGGGAGGGTAGTTGGCGAGAGATTTAAATAAAATAGGACTGGACAAGAACTGATACCTCTGAAATCTGAGTGAGGCATACACGGAGCTTCATTACTCTCCTCTCTTATTTTGTATATGTTTAAATTTTTCATTAAAAATGTTTTTAAAAAGTCACAAAACAAAAACAAAAACTCCTGACAAAACCCTTCTAAATTTTCCAATCCCAGTATAGGTTTTCCTTTACTTCTAAATGTGTTTTAATAAAAATAAACAGAAATCATGAAGATAAAAATAGCCTTCTGCAATTCTAAATCATAATAAATGTTACATGATTATTTACTATGTCTGCTCTGCAGAGAGCCTTGTACGGTAATTATAGCTGTATTGTTTACAGCAGAGCACAGGGCCAGTTGATCTCCACCCGGCAGTCTGCAGTCCAAGACAGATTCCCCGCTGTCCTCTCTGACCCCTTCCCACATCCTGCTCCCCGGCAGGCGATCTAACCTGTCAGTTCCACATGCTAAGTCTGCCAAATCTACCCATTTCTCTCCATCCCCACTGGCACTACTCATACTCTTTTTTTTTTCTTGGCAACAGGCTTCTTTTTCTTTTGTAAAAATGTTGGATTGATACATTAATTTATGATTTAGCCCAAACCAAAGCAGACCATGGAGAATGATGATAAAGTCCCCTCTAAATCACAGTTAGTTCTTTCTGCAATGTCTTCCCCGACAGGACTTTCAATGCTGCCTCATGCCACTCGAGCAATGGCTGAAATCGTCTGGTGACTTGTCAATAATGATAAAAAGCCAGCGCTAACGTCCCCAACTCAAATTTGCTGGCACCATATATCTTCCAGGTCCAACAGGCAAGGAGATAATTCATATGTTTTCTTATGCAAGAGGAAATAAAGGTGGAGAGGAAATTTACTGCTGCCTTCCTGATTATAATTATGGCCCTGACTTTATAGATCCAATGGAAAATGACCAAAAAGTAAATTTCCAGGACATGTTTTAGGGGTTGACTCTTCACTAAAACACTTAAGAGTTCTGACTTCTGTCTTCCGTCATCACATTGAAGCCAGTATCAATATGTTCAAAAATATAGTCTGGTGTTTTCTGAAAATGTCCTTTTCTATGCAAGAGATAAGGTCTGTATGAGCAGTTTTTAACTAGGAATCTAGACCCCATGTGGAGGTTTGGGTTCATTAGGGCTGAGATGGATATAGGCAAGGGCATTTTGAAACATATCCCCATTTGATACCCATCCTTGGTTAAGAACAATTTTGTAATTGAACCTAGTTAATTACTCAACTCTGTTAGCTATTAACAGTTTAAATGGGGCCCACTACCTCAGCTGAAACACGATGTAAAAATGATTAAGCCAGCTTGCCACCCAAAATTGCTAATGAGACCATGGAGGAAAAAGTGGCAACTGCTTCAAATCACCCAAGGATCTTTTACCCACTGTTTGAAAGAGTTGCTCTGGGGCCAGGATACACATGGACACAATGAGCATATTTTCTAAGTGGTCGCTTGGGGCAGTTTGACAAGTTTACGTGCACATGAAAATAACAGGGAGGCGTTTGTGAAATCAGAGCTATTATCTAGCTTAGAGTGGGTCCCTCATCTAAAACTCATCTCTCACCAAAGTCCCCTTCATGCTCTATGCTCTCACCATCTCTATCCATTCACTTAACATAGCACACTTCCTCTGGTCTCTGCACCTAGCACGTGCGGCTGCTTCTACCTGAACCACCTGTCACACCTTCCTTACACCGGGTGTCAGATTTACCTATATTACAAACACCTGGAGAGTGAGCTCACCAAGGACGGGGCTCACATCTCATCCACACTTGGTTCTCCCGCAGAGTGGTAACTCAGTACATATCTGATGATTAAGTGAAAGAATATGAGAGGTGATAGTGCTGCTCTCTAGTGAAATGAAGAGAGGGGCCAACTGCCAGTTTATTCTTTTATCCGAGACTTCTCTCAGAAAAGTAAAAAAACTAAGGTCCAAATTCCTTTTCCATGTTAGAAAATGCCCATAGAAATGTGAGTGAATTAAACAAACATTAGTGTTTATCACCTTCAACGCCATGGACTAGTGGTTCGATTACACCCAACAAACTGGCTTCCACCCCAGTTAGGTCCTTTCCTTTTTGGGAGAGGATTGGCTCAGGAAACAGATGAAAGCCATTAAGTTCCCCCTGCACTCGCACCCCCACCCAAGGAAGCCCGTGGACTCTGCAGAACACAGCTTGGACGCTCCTTGGTCCCTCGCAGGTCCGAAGATAATGAGCCTGCAACATGGAGGCGCTACCGGGCAGAGGAGTTGATTTCTCCTCTCTTTGGGAATGACAACTTGTCCTCTTTTCAACAACAATGAATGAGGGTAACTAAGCCCAATGGCAAAGAAAGCCTCAAGAAGATGAAATAGGCCCTTATTTCTTTCCCAGTAAGAGAGCATCACAGACTTGAAAATCTCTCCTTGTGGTAAATGATGCATCTGATGTTGCATGGACTGATGTTTTACAATAAAATCATGGGAATAAACCAGCCTGTAATTAAACATTGTAAAAATCATTGCCAAAGGGAGAGAAACTGTCTTCGGCCAATGGGTGTGTCTGGCGATTCTTTGGGCTTTGAATAAACTCGGCTTTAGATCTTTGTTCAAGAGTTTATTTTGTGGAGAGCTCACCAGGCCCTGACATGGGTTTAAAAGAATAGAATCCCAAAACCAGAAAGCAGGCTGCTGAGATGGTGCGGAAGCTCAGGCTTCCAGCTGGATTTTTCGGTGGGTCCCTGGAGGAGAGGCTTCCCCTGCATGTGCATTTCTCTTGCAAAGAGTAACTGTTGGGCTCATTTCCCCGGGTGGCACGTTTCGATGTTCTGCCTTCCACGGGAAGGGCATGAGATTCATAAAAGTGCTTAAAATTGTGTGTATTATTGTTGCCCCTGTTTGTTTGCCTTAAATTCTTGTTTAATTTTTGTTATATTTGTTTAAATGCAATCTTCTGTGGAGAGGGCTTGAATCCTTTGAGACAAGTTTTCAGCTGAACTAGCCCATGTCACAGTTGTAATTATTTAATTTCTTGTCTTCTCAGGTGACCAGAGAGTTCCTTTTGAAGGCAGGAACTTTGTCCCGTGACTCCCCAGAACCTACTCAGTTCCCAGCACACATAGCTCAATATTCAATTAATGAAAAGAATCAATAATTCTTAAGCACCTGTGCTATACTAGATGCTCTCCTAAGTGCAGGGATAAAACAATTATATAAAGCAAACAGGGTCCCTGCCCTCACAGAGCGTATTTTCTAGTGGGGAAGATCGGCCACCAACAGGTAAACCACAAATAAATAATAGAGTTTTAAGTTGTGATTAGCACTAGGAAGAAAGCCAACAAGGCATTGAAACAGAAAATAATTGTCACTATCTTAAGCCGTTGCCATAGAGTTGGTATATTAGTTTTATTTTTGAGAGTATTGAGAAAGAATAAAACAAGAGAGTCAAGTGAAAAGTTATATTCTCATCTTGAAAAAGACCAAAAACAATTCACAGAGAAACCTAAAGCTAACGTGAGAAAGAGATGCACAGCTTTATTGCTAATCAGAGAAAGGCAAATTGAAACAATATGATGCTACTTTACTCAATCAGAATTGCAAAATTTAGAAAGTCTGATAATGTCAGGTGTTGATGAGGATATAGAGAAATAGCAAGTCTCATGAGCTTCTGTTACAAATTAGAACTGACCAACAATTAAGCAGTATTTTGTAAAATTAAGTCTGTGTGCATCCTCCACCCTGCTCCTGCCGTGCATCCAGAGAGAACCTCCTGTCTCACCTGTCTCCTCCCACTTCCCTACTGGTCCTTTTCGCTCACTTGTTCACTGTGCTTGCGCCATGGTCTCCTCCTACTTCCACCCAATCGCCTCAGCCCTCACAGTCCTCTTCTTCCTCTACAGGCCCAAACCGGATGTGTTCCTCAAGGTGTTGTTTTGGTCCTTTTTCTTCTCATTCTGTATGAACTCAAAAGCCCATAGTGCCAGGCAGGTGACAGGAAGCAGTGATAAGAGGGCCCATGAAGCCCCTCCTGGGGGAGCCACCCCCAGGTCCCTGTTCCCAGACCTTTTGATATTTCAAGGGAGCCAGAAATCTGATATTTGTATGAAGATCTCCTAATTTTTAAACATAGGCAACAAATTTGAAAGTTTTTAAAACACCATGAGGGGAAAAAAAATGTCTGTAGGCCAGGCTACACTATACCACAGGCTTCCAATCTGTGACCTACATCCACAATCTTTCCCTTCTTAATTAACATCTTCATCCATGGTGGCAGCATCCTCTCTATTCCCACTGCTCTCCCAGGTTCCCCACTCCCAGTCACCTTCCAGACATTTTCATCCAAATGTTCAGTTGACAGCAAATCAAAATTGAACTTATCTTTTCCCCAGAAAATCACTTCTCCTTCAGACTTTCTTATGATAATAAAACCATTTCTCTTCCTTCCTTTGAGAGTCTACAACTCAGGCATTAACATAAATAAGTTTTTATCAGGGGAACCCGCAATGTACCAGATACTGTAGTCTCTGACCTCACAGTCAGATTGTAGAAACTCACAGTCTAGGCTGGGCGCGGTGGCTCACACCTGTAATCCTAGCACTCTGGGAGGCCGAGGCGGGTGGATCACTGAAGGTCAGGAGTTTGAGACCAGCCTGAGCAAGAGCGAGACCCCCATCTCTACTAAAAAAATTAGAAAGAAATTATCTGGACAACTAAAAATATATAGAAAAAAATTAGCCAGGCATGGTGGCGCATGCCTGTAGTCCCAGCTACTCGGGAGGCTGAGGCAGGAGGATCACTAGAGCCCAGGAGTTTGAAGTTGCTGTGAGCTAGGCTAATGCCATGGCACTCACTCTAGCCAGGGCAACAGGGTGAGACTCTGTCTCAAAAAAAAAAAAAAAAAAAAAAAAGAAACAGTCTAGAGAAGGAGACAGATAATGACAACACAATGTGATAAATGCTCTAGAAGATGTACTGTATATTCAGAGGCCTAAGGCAGTATAGGAACCAGATCAACCAAGACATCACGGAATTCATTAATTCATCCTACCAATATTTGTTAAATTCCTACAGTACTCTAGGCCCCTGGGGTAAAAGCCCACAATAAAGTATTGGAGAAATAGTCTTGAAAAATACGGATTTCTGTGCTCACACAACTAATTGGAGAGACTGGCAAAGAAGTAGGCAAATACACAAGATGATTTCAGTTAGGGACAAATATTCTCCAGACGGCTAGGAACAAGCCTGCAGTTTGTTCACAGCGCAGAGGCCCGCCCCGCTGAGGGGGCGGATGGGTCTGCATCGGCCAGAGGGGCACCTTTTTCTAATTAGTGCAAAGACACTATACCCCCTCGCAGTGGCCCTGAATCTTACAAACAAAATGAAACCAAGTGATGCAGAGCCTACTTCAGATGGGCTGGTCAGGGAAGACCTCGGCAAGGAGATGCAAAGGATGAGATCATCTAAAGAGAGAGTCTTTAGGGCAGAGAGCACTCCACGGAACAGCCCGAGGGAGAAACACACCTGGCAGGTGTTTGAGGAGCTAAGAAAAGGGCTGGCGTGGGAGGGGTCCCAAACAAGAGGTGCCTGTGAGTCTGCACAGGGGAGAGATGGGAGCCCCTGGAAGGTAGCCGTCCAGGGAAACACGGGGCTTTTGAGAGGATACGCGGGAGTTTCAGTGTGGAGCCAGGAGAGGGGCAAACGCTTCCAAGTTGAGGACACGAACGCATCGTGCTCTGAAAGAGCCCAGCTTACTTGAGAAAAGGTGAGAAGGTCGTTGTTCAGTCAGGCTGCACCGAAGGTGTCATGAGGTTGAGGGGTTGGTGTGGGTGTTAGGAAATGAGTTAGAAAGAGATTTGATCCAGATTGTGGGGCGTTGTAACAGTTGGTAGCCAGTGAAGAGCCAAAGCGGGAAAGAGAGATCCTATGATCAGAGATTTGTTTTGTTTTGGTTTTTAAGGAAGATAATTCTATTGGTGCCTAGCAGGTCAGTTAGGAGGTTGTTATAATAGTTAGGAAGAAAAATGGAAGGAGTAAAGAGAAGAAAGAAGGGAATCGACATACAAGAGATGTTGCCAAAGGAAGAAAAAGAGGACTGGTGTCTCACTGGGTATTGTGGATGAGAAAAAGGAAGGTTCGAGAGGCTGTTTGTCCTCCCTTGGCCACACCTTTAGTCCCCAATGTCCTCCTTCGCTTGTCTCTCAAGTCCTTCCCTTCCTTTCCCCTGCGGGGCCCTGCCTCGCTCCCTCCTCTGGACTGATGGGAGCCACAGCGTCTCACAGTGTAACCTGGGGCTTTATTACTCATGCAACTGTCTTATCACCCCCTCTTAGGCTATAGGCTACTTGAAGACGAGAACCAGGGGTTCCTTACCATTGCATGATTCAAGCAGACATTTCCTGGCACATTATGATTGAAAAAAATAGAATCAATGAGTCAAAAGTAGCTCCATACTAAGCCATAGTAGGGTGGTTTACAGTATGCAATCTTAAAAAGAAAAAAACAGAACCGTCTAAGAAATAATTATTCATAAGACACACCTCATCTTTACATAGGCTCAGTTGTGAATTGCTTTAAGGCAGTTCTTATATTTTATTGGGTAGGATTTTCTTATACCAAGCACACCTGATAACAATGCTCAAGAAATGTATGACCACCTGCTCCCAAATAATCACAGAAACAAAGAGTTGCCAAGTAAAACGATGGATGAACAAAGCAAAGGGGCCAAGCCCCCACTGGTCTGACGCAGGGTTAGTCCGTGATGCCCACAGCCTATGGGCCCCTTGCTCTCAGCATCACTCCTGAGCCCCTCCCTCCACCTCCCCATCACTGGGCCTTCACTGGGGCACACGGAAACTATGAAGAATTTATAAGAAGAGGCAAATTACCTCAGATCAGAGAAACTTATCTTGCAAAGTCATCTCTCCTGATAAGGGGAGAAAGAAAACCTGCTTGTACTGACTTTGACAAAGATCACTAATCTCCAACTTTGGTTGGCTGCATGGACCGTGTCTATAAAGATCCAGCCGTTCTTTTTCCTATTTTGGCATCAAGTTGCAACATACATGTGGAAACGATAATGATATAACAATTGTGGACAGCAACATTTGACATTTTCATAAGCATTTCTAGTTTGCATTTTAGTTTCAATGAAAATTTATTTTTGAAAAGGATTAGGGACTGGGAGCAAAATGGAGTGAAGAATGGAGAGACTGTCCCTTAATCTAATCTCCCCCAGTTAGTACAGCACATGAAGTGTAGAAAGTCCTGGCAAAGTTACATAAAACAAGGAACCCTGGAGGTAGCAATCAAAGCCACCACACTGCCCACATGAATGGGCAGGAGGTCAGGAAAGCAAGAGGCTGTCTGGACATTTTGTTTATTTTACAATTAACAAAGAGCATGGGACAACAGGAGTCACAGTCCCTGCATTCTTAATGAGAAAGAATAAGGGAGATTCTCTGTGAAGCTCTTATGATGTAAAGGAGGGATATCTCACAGTGTTGAGGGTTAAATTATAAGGTCATTAAATATGAAATGTCCAATTTCAAATCAAAGTTTAGTTTATTATATCCCAAACAAGAAGCAGTACAATTAATCAAAGTATGTGCCTAAACTATCAACACAGTTTTGCCATTTAACAGTAGCTTGTTTGTGCCAGCAGCAAAGAAGCCTGGAGATCGAGTACCCATGAAATCACAAAAGGCATTTTCCACAGCTTGTTGAGAATCGAATACTTTTCCTCGCAAGAAATGGTCCAAGGCCTGGAAGAAGTGGTAGTCAGTTGGTGCAAGGTCTGGCGAATATGGTGGATGACAGAGTTTCCAAGTCCAGCCTCTGTAGTTTGAGCAGCGTTGTTTGAGCAACATGTGGTCAAGCATTGTCTTGCAAGATGACTGGCCTATCTCTATTAACCAATCTTGGCTGTTTAATGGCAAGCATCCTCATCATTTCATCCAGTTAACCAACTGCGGTAGACATCCACTGTAATCGATTGACCAGGTTTCATGGAGCTATAGTAGATAATACCAGTGCTGGACCACCAAACAGACATCATTAGCTTTTTTTGATGAATGTTCGGATTTAGACTGTGTTTCCGCACTTCATCTTTATCCAACCGTTGTGCCAAACACTTCTGGTTGTCAAAAAGAATTCATTTTTCATCACGTAACAATATGGTGTACAAATGGATTTGCCTTTATGTTGTGACAGCAAAGAAAGGCAACCTTCAAGACTATTTCTCTTCTGACGTGCGTTTAATTCATGCAGAACTCATCTATCCAGCTTCTGTACCTTGCCCATTTGTTTCAAATAGTCCAATATTGTTGGAATAATAACTCCAAAACTTGCTGCTAATTCACACATAGATTAAGATGGAATCACTTCCGCTACAGCTTTCAGCCAATTATTATCC
Source organism: Indri indri (assembly GCA_004363605.1). Taxonomy (NCBI): domain Eukaryota; kingdom Metazoa; phylum Chordata; class Mammalia; order Primates; family Indriidae; genus Indri; species Indri indri. Next base: position 44,704 of record RJWJ010003042.1, on the reverse strand, counting down.
ACCTTGGTCTCAGGTTGCCCATGTGGCTCATTTTCAAAATGAAAATCACCAGAATGGAACTTCGCAAACCATTGGCATACTGTGCGTTCATTAGCCACATCCTTCCCAAATACTTCATCGATATTTCGAGCTGTCTGCACTGCATTGGTTCCACGATGGAACTCATATTAAAAAATAACATGAATTTTTGACTTATCCATAATTTCACAAAAATTGTTCTAAAAAAACTTTGAAAGATAATCACAATCTAAACCACGTATTTGAAAAAATGAGGATGTACCTTCACAACAAAAATAAAACAAGACGTGTCAAAATGAAATGTCAGAGATATCAACTGTCAAAATTAGTACTTAAGGAAATTGGACATTTCATACTTAATAACCTAATAGGAAATGAAGTCCATTTCAGAAGTGAGCCCAGGAATACTGCCAGACTTCTTCATCATCAGAGCTGGGAGATGTTCACCTGCTTTTGGTGTTAACAGATTCTGGAAGTGAGTGTGGCCTTAGTGACATCTCCATAGATTATATTACTAGGAGGTCCTGTTACTTTCCATTCTGGACTCCTGTCAGTTTTACTTATTTATAAACTGAATGCTGCCTTGGCATAGTTTTCTCCTCAGGTGACACATGAACCTGGCTGCCTTTATTAGGAATTCCACTTCCTACTTTCCCAGAGCTCTGACTTTGCCTTCCTGGGAATGAGCTTGGGTTGCTCATTCCTAGAAGGAGGGCGACCCTTGGAACTCCTGTTACTAAGAGTGCCAACTGTCCCCACTCAATTCAACTGGAAAATGGGAAGAAACTGGGGAAAACAGGGAGAACTAATTATTTGGCTGAATAATGACCGTCATAAGGCCCTAGGAAGACATGATCTACATAGACATTATCTACACATTAACACTCAGGAACACTCCTTTCCTGAGTATTTTAGGGGAGGGTCACATCAAGAAGTGATATAGCTGCCACCAGATGGGTAACCCCAAGACCCCCACCTTGGAAGCCTGGTGATACACTTCAAAGGCTGCACTCTGAGACTGACAGCTGTGCCTACACTCCTTTCCTCCTACTATAGAAGGCTTATGAAAATGCAAGAAAGTGAGGGTGACTTTATTATACAAATACCTCCAAATATGGTCCCTATTTTATTTTTTAAGTAAATTATTAAAAATTTTCAGTACTTTATTATTAGAAATAAATTTCTCAGAAAAGTAGCAAGATACGAAGTCAACACATAAAAATCAGTTGCGTTTCTATACACTAACAATGAACAATCTGAAAAAGGAATTATGAAAATAATTCCATTTGTAATAGCATCAAAAAGAATAAACTACTTATGAATTAACTTAACCAAGGTGGTCAAAAATTTTTACTATGAAAACTACAAAATATTGCTGAAAGAAAGTAAAGAAGGCATAAATAAATGGAAACACATCCCAAGTTCATGGATTGGAAGACTTAATATTGTTACAATGTTAATACTACTCAAACTGATCTACAGATTCAATGTAATCCCTATCAAAATCCTAGTGTTGGTTTTTGCAGAAATAGAAAAACCCATCCTAAAATTCATGCAGAATATCAAGGGCCCCTGAAAAGTTAAGAAATCTTAAAAACAAAAAAAATGAACAAAGCTTGAGCACTCACACTTCCTGATTTCAAAACTTACTACAAAGATACAGTAATCAAAACAGTGGGGTGCTGGCATAAAGACAGACACATGTCTAGTCTCCATTTAAGCTTCCTCCTCCCAAACAACAACAACAATAACAACAAACAAATAAAAGACAGAAAAATAGACCAATGGAATAGAATGAAGAGCCCAGAAATAAACTCTCAGATATATGGTCAAATGATTTTTGACAAGAGTGCCAAGATCATTCAATGGGGAAAGTACAGTCTTTTTCAATAAATGGTGCTGGGAAAACTGGATATCCACATGCAAAAAGATGAAGCTGGACTCTTACCTAACACCATAATCAAAAGTTAATTCAAAATGGATCACAAACCTAAATTTAAGACACAAAGCACACAAAGAGATGGTCAATATCACTAATCATTAGGGAAATGTGAATCAAAATTATTAATACAATGAAATACCACTTCACACCCATTAGGATGGCTACTATAGGGGAAAAAAAAAGAAAAGAAAAAGTGTTGGTGAGGATGTAGAGAAATTGGAAGCCTTGGGCACTGTTGGTGGAACATAAAATGATACAGTCACAGTGGAAAACAGTATAACGGTTCCTCAAAAAATTAAAAATAGAATTATCTTATGCTCCAGCAATTCCACTTCTGGGTATATACCTCAAAAAATTGAAAACAGGGCCTTGAAGAGATATTTGCACGCTTACATTCATAGCAACATTATTCACAATGGCTAACTCATGGAAGCAACCCAAGTGTCCATCGATAGATGAATGGACAAGCAAAATGTGGAATATACATACAATGAAACATTATTCAGCCTTGAAAAGGAAAGAAACTTTAACACATGCTGCAACATGGATGAACCTTGAGGACGTTATGCAACGTGAAATAAGCCAGTCACAAAAAAGACAAATACTGTACGATTTCACTTATATGAGGTATTTAGAGTAGTCAAAATCATAGAGAGAGTAGAAGGGTGGCTGCCGGGGGCTGGGGAAAGGTGGATAATGGAAGTTATTGTCTAATGGGTACAGAGTTTCAGTTTTACAAGAGGAAAAGAGTTCTGGAGATGGGTAGTGGTGGTAGCTGTACAACATTGTGAATGTATCCGACACTATTGAGCCGTACACTTAAAAATGGTTAAAATTTTATGTTTTGCATATTTTACCACAATAATAAAATTGAGGAATAAATCTATAAATAAACTTCTCATGATATACCTCCCAAGTGAAGTGCTAGCCTAGATCTGGAAGAAAGACTGAAGAATTTCTTCTGTTCAAGAGGTGTTCCTGGGAAGCAGGGTATAATAAATCAAACTTTGCCACTTGGCTCTGCAGCCCAGGGCTGAGCAAGCCTCCCAGACCCCCGTTACCTAACTGTTGTGGTACAAGAGCTTGCAGGTAGAAGATGGTGGAGTGGCCTGACGTGAAAAGGCACACTCTACTTTGCTACTCCAAGTGTGGCTTGTGAGCAGCGGAGCTGGAAAGATTGGCATCACCTGGAGGCGGGTTAGAACTGCAGAATCTCTGGTCTCACCTCATTCTTGCCAAACCAGAATCTGCATTTTAATAATATCCCCAGCGATGTGTGTGCGCTTCGAAGTTTGGGAAGACCAATTATAAAGCAGTCTCCACTCAAACATCTCTCCCCGTGCCTACAAAATCCCTGTGTCAACTGGTCTTTCCTCCTAGCATCAAATGTAATAATGCAATGTAAAGCAAATCAGCAGCAGAGTGGATTTGCAAACCTTGCAAAAGATGCAGAATTTCACAGAATTGATATACATGGTAGCAGGGAACTATTGACATCACACACACAGCATTGACAAGCAAGGAACTGGCAGATTTAGACCTGTTACCGAGGGAAGAGAAGCTAATCTACAGTCATGGTGAGCCTCCTTCAAAAGAGAATGATTTGAATATCAAAGAATTAAGACAGGCCCTTGGGAAAAATTATGAGGCCCGTGAATATCTTTGTAAGAAATGCCCCACTTTATGATTATACTGTAAAAGTCAAATGTAAGGTCTTATCAAAAAACTGTTCTCAAAAAAATTTAACACTTCATTCAATCTTTAATCATTCTAGGAAGGAGCACATTGTATAATTAGAATTTGTTATGTTATCAAAATAAGATACATTTTCATAGGTTTTAATTTCATTTGTAAAGATGAAATCTAATCAGAACTTCTTGTCAGTATTTATCATGATGTTCAGCCCTTGTTTAAGTGCATTCCTGCTAAGTGGACTTTCCCAGTCAATGCCAGTTTTCCCCCAGCAAGACCTGCTGAACTCGAATTCTTTCTATTGCGTATTCCTTTTTCTTTTTCACTTACAGGACTTCTTTTTGGTGCCTATGACCAGTGTGAGATAATTGATACCAGCTCACTCCATGGCTCAGTGGTTAGATGTTTCAGCCCATTGTGCTCGCACAGAACGGGGTGTATCAGTGGGGTGATAGGTACAGCAGTGGACATCTACTCAATGATTACCTTATCGACCATGAGGAAGTTCTCCAACTTCTCTCCATTTTCACAGGTGACATCACCAACCTCTCTTACGGCTCTGGGCAGGATCTCTTTCACCTCCTGGGCAATCATTCCTGCGTAAAAAACACTCCGACAGGTTTAATCAAAGACCTTCCAGGAGAAAATCCTCATAGGCCCACATCAGGATGGATCACTGACAGCCTCGTTTGAAAATAGATACTCATCCCTTTTAAGCTTTTGCTTTGATCTACAATGCATTTGCAAGGAAGGAATTTTGAGCCAAAAACAACTATAGGATTAAAAGTGGGAGTATCATTTTCTGTGTGTGTGTGGTTTTTTTGTTTTTTTGTTTTTTTTTTTTTTGAGACTCTGGGCCAAATGTTGGAATGAGTGAGTAAATACCGTAAAATCCGTGTACATAGAAGTAAGGGTGGGGTGTTAGCTTGATTTCCTTTCTTTTCCTATAAGAGTCCTTTGCCCTTAAATATTCCTTCTTTAGGATTCCTGGATTGCAGTATAAACATCATCTTGCTTACCCCTCCTCTTACTAGACTTGCCTATATTGCTACCTTCTCTCTCCATCACAGGATGCCCAAGACTGCTCCTCATATAGGTTAAGCTGTCATCTGTCCCTGAACACCTATCCCATGAGCAAAAGGACCCCAGTGAAAAGAAACTGTATATCCAAAATCTGCCACTTGCATCTTGGGGTGCAGGAGTGGGCGTGTGGAGTAAAGATGAAACAGAAATTCTTTAACCTTTCTGTTCTAGTGACTATGAGTTTCACAGAGAACCAGTTAGACCAACATGGTGTTGTCAAATGCCATAGCACACTACCTCAAAATAAAGACGGAATTAAAATTTTAATAGTTGACAATACAAAATCAAAAAGGGAACGTGTGTCTGTACCTGTTTGATGGGCAGTGTTTATTCCCATCGCAGATGCAAATTCAGGTTTGTAGTCATATTCAACAATTCTCATTTGGGCTATTCTTCTCAGCTGTTCATTTGTGTCAACCTAATTTAATTAAACAAGAGAGATTTTACCCGCTTAGATATTTGCTATTCAAATCAATGCTTGGAGTGACCCAGAGACATCACTGAATTGCTTCTGGACATTTTGCTGGGGATAATTTCTTCAAGTGGATCACAAACCAGGGTTACCCAACTGCTGGTCCTTCAGGACCCACACCTCTCCCTTGTACGAAGCTCCCTCCCCCAGCCCACCCTGGTCAGCAGGGCATCCTCCTCTGAGATCACTGCTCTTAGGTTGTTAAAAGCCTTCCCAACTGTCACTGAAGTTTTCAAACAAATTTCACTGGGTCCCAGGAAAATGATAATAAGACAATAAAGTGAATTTTCCCTAAAGCTAAATGTGTTTGATCCACATAAGAGGATTAAAGGAGTTCCCTTTAATTTGAGGGTTTTTTTTTAATAAATTGAAGGTAATAACGGAATTAATTCTTTTTAATTTTATCTGACAAGTAAAAAGTTGGCAACCCTTTGTGGGTCCCCCAAATTTTCTTTTAGAATACAATTGGATTATGAAACCAGTGTGGTCTTGGTAATTAAAAATATACTGCCTGGGCATTCATCCTGTGTTAGAGGAACCAAAAATCCTTCTTGTTGTTTTTTTTAAGAAAACCACTGTCGTTGCTCTCAACTCCTCCCTGACCCGCTCCATGAGGGGCGGGAAAGCCCCCCACCGTCATTTAGGGCTCTCAGTCCTTCACTAGTTTCACTGGTTGTGAAGAAGGTGGCTTGGTGCTTAATTGGCTGGATGGACTATCTTTCCTTCAGATGCTAATTCACGAATATAACTTCGAGCTTACTGTTAACAAAAGCGTAGTTCAATTCATTCACTTTTTTTTTTATTTGACTAACATTTACCAATCACCTTCGACATATCATGCACTACTAAGTGGCAGGACTTAAAAAGTGATTGCCTTTTAAAAGTCTGTGGTCTAGACAGGAAGTCAAACACAACACAAATGGTTATATTACAATATAAGAAACACAGGGCAATGATGGAATTATGAACAAAGAACCATGGCAGCTCTGAGGGCGTACATAAAATATTCTTAGTGGAGCATAAAGGAAGACGTCCCAGAGACGGGGAAGCCCAGTTGAGATCTGGGCTTGTTCCACTTCCTCAAACATGCTCTGCTCCTTTCACTTCAGGGCTTTTGCACACACGTTTTCCCTGACTCAAAAGCTCTTCCTTCCTACTCCCCTACGTTCGCCTCCCCCAATTTAAACATCCCTCCCTCACAGAAGTGTTTCTTGATCACCAAGACTAGGAAGGATCCCTCTGCTTCATGTGCTCATAGCGCCCGTTCATCACACTTCTCAGACAACTAATGGTGTCGATTTCATTCTCTGCCTTCACCTAGAGGGCATCCACTCCATGAAGGCAAGGACATATTTGAGGCTACAGTTTTCTGTTCATCACCATATCACCGGTTTTCTAGTGCAATTCCTTGCATGTGATAGGTATTCAACTAATAGTTATTAAATACATTGATAACTTTAAGATAGGCGTTAGGGAGCGATGTAGGGTAGAGAGGGAGGTGGCAAGGATGAGACTAAGACAGGAAGGCTAGACAGGGAGAGCACCAGGAACTAAACCCCGAGGCAGCAGATCCCCTGCCAACATCTGCACAACCAAGACAGAGTTCGGAGTTGCTAGACTGTGAAGGTTAAAGCCAGAGCAGAGAGGACCTCGCGGGCCATGCTAGAAAGGAGCAGTTGCAATCTCTTATTGCCCTGTGCATATATCCATCACAGTGAGCTCCTTCGCTCATTCAACAAATATTTATTGAGTAGCTACTATATGCCAGATGCTCTCTCCTAGGCACTGGAGATTCAATGAGTATTTCTTATTCGGACTTAAATTTTGGTAAAAGTTCCATTCCTGAGGTTAAGGTTTGTGTCATAGTCCTTTCAGGACCTGCACAGTGCCGAGCAAAGTGTCTGACATATCATAGGCACCCAAAATCTGCAACAGAAAAAAAAAAAAAAAGGAAGAATGAAGGTAAGAAATGGCAGGCCAATGCCTGACAGTAACAGAATTGAAGAAAGGGAATCTGTCAGGAGCCAGCCTGGACTGGCCTCGCCCTGCCAGTTCCTCACTCCCAGGCCCCTGGCGGTCCTGCACCCACTTCCCATTGTCCCCTGAGTTCCTGCCCAGACTGCATGAGCTCCCACTGGAGAACAAAGTAGAGACAGCGTCGGTTCCTTTGTTGCAGACAGAAAGCAGAGGAGGGTGCGCCCTCTCCCTGGCGGTCCAGGCTACAAAGAGGGAAAACCGACCCTGGTTTCTACATTGGATCCTTAAATGCATTTTCCCAAAGACATATCACTAAGCATAGCAACTAGTTTCTCTAGTACTATTACCATTGTCCTTTAGAAGATTTTTGGCCAAAGAAAATTTTGCGGGTTAACTTGGAGACCTAAACACTTTATATAACAATGTTCCTCAAAGAAAATACCCTTCCGAATTCTAACGTGGACTTTTAGACTTCCCAAAGCTAAATGCCAACAGTCTGTTTGCATGTTCCCTCTGTGTACACTTGGCCTGGGGAAACCCTTGAGGCAAGGGCTGCGTCTTCTTTGAATCCTCCTCCGCAACCCTGCACAGGCCAGTGCTTAACTGCCACACCTCGCTCATCAACGTCTGTTGGGTAAGAGGCTAGAAACTGAATTTGAGTGTCTGATTTGACCTTGCCCACTGGCAGTTTTGGAAAGTTTTGACCGTGAATGCAAACAGCCATCACCTTCACGCAGCCTCACGCCCAGGGTCTCTATATCATTAACTCAAGAATTGCACCACAGAGAACACCTTCCAGTCCACGGGACTTGGTTTGCTCAGAGAAAGCAATCTCGCTGTCCTTCCGTCACCTGGTCATGGCCCACAGCCCCGCCTCGGTCAGGCGTCAGGAGCAGCGCCAGTGACAGCTGCTCACCCTGAGCTGAGGAACTTCTGCATTTGGTTCACGGCCCTGAGGGAGACTTTGCATATTTGACTTTCTCCAGCTCATCACATGTCCACTTTTGTCTTCAACTAGCACACGGCTGGTGCAGTTAAGAGAAAAACAAAACCACCTTTGAGCATTTGCTCTTAACTGATTTCCTTTTCTGGCTTTTATTTTTAAGTCTCTTGCTGCCTTTTTCAGTTTTCACCACAGAATTTGACTAATGCATTCAACTCTCGACTTCCTCCTGTCTTTTTTTGCATTGGCATCGACACTCTTCATGTGCCCTGGGTGTTCAGCATGCCCTTTCCACCCTAATTTTGCTCAGTGTCCACCATTAGACTGCATTTCCTTCTCCAGTCTCCAGTCACGTCAGTGGATGCAATGCTGCTGTCTGGGCAAGTTGAGCTGCTCCTCACTTGGGCCGACCTCATCTGCGCAGTGCCTCAGTTGCACAGGTTTCAGTCGTATCTGCATCATCTTCTCTGTGTCTTGGATCTGCGTCCCTATGAGCACCAAAGATCTCCTCCACCAGGACTCAACAGACACTCATGTGCTTAATAGCCACAAAGCAACCTGTGTTCCCTTGAGCGAGGAGGCACACAGGGCAAGGCATCAACCTACATTCACTTTCGTTGATTGTAGGACTAGGCAACATACTTGGCCACTACATTTTGCAACAGCTCGTCCAAAAACCAGCTTCAGGTTACATGCATCCTTAAAGAATGAGAAATTGCCTCCAGTTCTATGCATGCAATCAAATCAACCAAAGGTCAGATTCCCAGAGTATTTGGAAGACTGGCTCTCTTTTTAAAAGTTGGAAAAACTGAGTCAGGGCAGGGTGAAGATGAAGTTCACACATCCATCAGCACCATCATCACCATCGCCATCATCTGTCTCATCTCTGCAATGAATGGCAGATGGGACAGACAAGATTTCTAGGAATATATATTTCATAAATATAGGTAGACCACTGTGGACTCATGCCTGTGACCTCAGCACCCTAGGAGGCCAAAGTGGGAGGATCACTTAAGACCAGGAGTTCAAGACCAGCTTGGGCAACATAGTGAGATTCCAGTACTACAAAAAGAAAAATTAAAAATTAGCTAGGTGCAGTGGCTCATGCCTGTAGTCCCAGCTACTCAGGAGGCTGAGGCAAGAGGACCACCTGAGCCCAGGTGTTCGAGGCTGCAGTGAGCTATGGTCGTGCCACCGCACTCCAGCCCAGGCAGCAGAGCAAGACAGTGTCTCAAAAAAAAAAAAAAAAAAGTGAACAGACCTATTAAGAACAAATACACTAATATGAAATAATTTAAGAAATTAATTATATACAATTTTCATTATGTACAAGTAAAAAACAATATCTATTTGCTGAGCCTTATACAGCTAAAAAATGCTTCACATATATGAGCTTTGAAAAATCCCTTAACATGGGTAAAATGAATATAAGCATTCCCCGTTCACAGACAACAAAACAGAGGCATAGAACGTCTCTGGGCCACAGTTCTTGGGCTGGTGGTTGCCAGGCCCAGGACTAAACTTCTAGCCTTCTAACTACAGACTGGGATTCTCTTTATTCCATCATGTTCCTGTGAGCGAGAAGAGGATACAGAAGTTTCATATTTAAGGCTTAGATTGGGGTGACATTTCATTTATATGGAGAAGGCTTCCTAGAAAAGATCTGAGAAGTTCTAAAGAAGCTGGTTATTTCAATGCAATATATTTTCTTCAAACAAAAGAGCAATATCTGAAGACTTTTGGTAAATGAAGTTCTGTGTTAAGCGTGGTGGTAGCAGGAGGGATTGTAGAGGATTTTCCCTTCCTGTTCTAGTCCATTTACATTTTAATAAGACTTGGTGGGGAACTGCATAGCCAATTGCAAGGATAAATTTGAGTTGATGTGATCTGAAATGCAGACTGTTTCTCTCTGTCTCTGAAATTCAAAGGCATGCTATCTAGGACCAATATCTGGAAATGTATGTGAGAACACTCTAGCTCTGAGTTCCCCTTTGGTTAGTAGGTCACAGCTCTTCTAACAGGAACCGCAGCTTCACAATCGGCATAAAAGTCTGCAATGACAGCCACCCTTCAGAATCCTCTCGGCAACGGAGGACATTCCTCTGCTGGTTTAGAAAAACCAGTGCAGATTTGCACTGGGAAAGGAATGCAGTCTGGAAGAAGAGCCAATGATTAACAGATGAGATCTCCTATTAGCTGAAAAAGAATAAGGAAAGGAGGTTTAAAAACAGTTCTGCCGCAGCCTCAAAAAATGCTCAGAAGTAGTATGAGTGAGATGCGGAGGAAGCGGCAGAAGCAATAAGGGGGAAACAGAATGAAATGGCAGAAGAGTTGGAACCAAGAGTGGCTTGGCTAATGAATTCGAATTTTAATCCTAATCCCTTTGGTCTACACAGCAGTTGTAACTTTCCAAGACGATTCAGTACTTACTATCTCAACTGGTTAAAAAATAAAAAAGACTCAAGAGTGTCAGGCAGGCAGGCGTCACTTCCATTTTACAGAAGAAGACACTGAGTTCGGCGAGATGGAGCATTTTACTTGGGGAGAGCCCAGAGCGGGGGAGCAGTCAGTCTCCTGATATCTGGGCCTGATTTCTGATTCCCACCAGCTGACTGTCTCTCCACAGAGGGACGTGGTCTTCCCCTGGGACCTGGGGGGCAATGAAACTGACGAAGTACTGGCCAAGGGGGAGGAGATTCAACTGCTCCTCAGAGAGAGAGAGGAAGCAGAGGAAGGCAGTGGCTGGCAGGGCTGGCGCCAGGGACTCTGGGAGGAAGAGGCTGGAGACATCCAGGAGAAATATGATCAGGAACTGAACCGAGACAGTGCTCAGAAGATGAGCGGGGAGGTGGAAAGAAAAAGGCGAGCTCTGGCAGTTGACAAAGCATGGAAGGAAGGGCAATGGCCTGTGGAAAATAACTCTGAGGCTTGCTGCTTGGGAAGCCAATGACACGCTGTCATTGCACGCTGCTCCTGTCAGGTAAACCCATTCCCTTGGGCAAGAACTGCTTTACAACTTCAGCAGAGGTACCCAACGGCTCAGTCATCATTTTGAAGCACTGTGTTCGCCTCGCACCAACGGGTGACAGGTAAAAATGCCTGGTGCAAGGTGTGTCAGAAGCCAAGAGCGCCCAGCACACCTGACTGAGGTGTCAGAGGAGGGATCCAGGCCTGCCCCCGGGCTCACCTCCTGGATGTTGTGCTTTGCCCGGCTGTCAGAGGGATGCATGACTGTCCCCATCACTTTCATGTTGCCACAGACAACCAGGGCTTCATCCGGTGCATCTGTGTTTATTCCTACTCGACCATGACAGACAACAGATTCTGGAACTTGTCCTCGCTGCCATAATGCATCACTGTCATTTTCAAATTGCCCAGGGTTAGAGGCCTGGAAAAACACAGAAATATATAACAATTAAAGTTACAGTATCAGATGATCACGTTAGTCTTCGGAGCAAAGGAAAACAGAATGTTATCTAAGTCTTTCACATGAGAATCCTACATTGGATGGGACATTTTGGCACAGCCAAGTAACTCTGGGGCCCAGGACAGCCAGGAAGGCTCCCCCAACCACTCAGCCCCCACTGGCAGGAACTCTGTATGCCGTGATTTGAAACATCCAATCTCTATTACATCTATCTGGAATTGAGACTAGGATCAATTATACTAGGTGGATAATGAAGAAGAAAAAAACTAAAAATTATTTCAGGGATAATAACAAAAATGACTTAAAATCAGAATTTACATCAGAAAATATTATGAGTTTATTAAAGCTCAGATAAATAAAAATACCTTGCATTAAGCTAGCCCACTTAGAGTTTCAAAACACTTTTATATTTATTTCATACATAATTGACAAGCAAGCGGTAATACAAATATATTTAATACACCTCGACTATTCCCTAACCGCAGATGGTACCGAAGGAAGGACAGTAACAGCTGCGTTTGTTGTGTGCTAATTCATCCTGCAATTCTATGAGATATGTACTATTGTCCTCACTTTATTGATACTGACACTCCAAAAGGGTAAATAAATTACCAAGGGCCAAAAAGCTAATAAGTTCCGGAGCTAGAATTATACTTCCTCTGATTATTAAATAATAATTCTAACTTTGCCTATTTTGTGGTGCCCCCTAGAAGTAGACCTGGCAGTCTTTAAAAAAAAAATCCAACTGAAACTATTGGACTAGACAAAGTTCTGGAGATTTAACTCTTGAAAACAATCCTTTGCCAAAGAATTTTCCACTGTATTACCTTCTCTTCTGCTTGCTTCCTTGTAGCCACCAAATATATTTTCAAATATCTTTAAGTAGAGATCTCTAAATCCCTCCAAATCCTCACAACAAAATTAATTTGTTTTTAAAATGATGACATTTTTCTAAATATGATTTTTGTGTGTTTAAGGCAGGTTGTCACAACTTTAGACACACAGTTGGGACCCTGACCATCTATAAAGTCAGGACTAATATAACAACTTCACTTTTTGCCTTTCTGGTGGTAAATGAGCATGGCGACCAGAATACACACAGATTATCTCTGAAGACTCCTCAGGAAACGGTAACAATGGTTTCTTCAAAGATGGAGACTGGCAATGTGGAAACTGGGTAGGAAGGAAATTCACTTTGCACTATATACTCTCTTGGTATTGAGTACTTTGCCACATGCACGTGTTACCAATTAAAAAAATAATTTAAAAAAACCCACAAAGTTTAGTTCTTAGTTTGGGTTAAGTTAAAGAACTTTTAGGTATCTTCAACTTCGTTTCACTCCCACCTGTCTGAACCCTGAGCTGCTTGGAAGACTCAACCATTGACACTTGACGGACAAAAGAGGGAAAGAATAGTGAGGACCAGGGTGGGAGCGTGGAGGGGAAAAGAATATAAAGTAACAACTTTGAACATTATTTTGTGTGAATTCATTTGAACAAAGAGCTTTCCTGCAAGGTCCCGAGAGCCCCCTTGGTTGTGAATGTCAAATTGGCTTTGACTCAAATCCTTTTATAGAAAGCAATCAACTAAATCCAGAGGTATGCCATATGAAATGGTGATGTATTTTGCTCTCTTCTGAACACAATGAGCCGCTTCAAGACAATAAAAATAAGACAGTGATGGATTTTTTTCTTAATGAGCTTTGGGATAATTATTATCGTGGTGATAACTTGACACTGGAAAAGCAGATATAAGCAGATTTAATTTTTTGGAACAATTGCAACGTTCTCCATTGGTTTTCATCAGATGAAAACTCACTTCCCTAAAATATGTTCAAATCATTTTGGAAAGGGCCACAGATCTACAATGTTCTCAATACATAGCCTTAGGGAGAGGTCCTCATCAGTAACAGGAAATGTTGTAAGATCTTTGAACTCATTTCCCTTCTCTGGAATCCAAAAATCTTCGTATGTCAAACCAAACTAGTATATACTACCTCTTTCTGGAACTATGAGTTTGTATTCACATGTGGCCCAGTAATGGTTGATGGATATCAAACACCAAAATTAATTAAAATTTCTTAAATAATTGTATTATTTGTCTCATAGCCTCATATATTTAGGGAAGACCCAAGCCTTCCAGTCTATGTTATAACACAAACTGGCTGTGTGACCTTGGGGTAGTCGATCTTTCTGTACCACTGTCCTCCTCTGAAGAATAAAGATAATCATGTCTTCTTAATGCATCTCACAGAGTTATTGTGGGATTAATTAAAATCATGCGTGTGTGAACAGTTTGCAAAAATGAGGATGAATAGTCTCAAATTCATTCTCAACACACTCTGCTGGGCCCCAGCAGCCACTGTTTCATTTATGCTCAATCTGCTCTCATCAGCAACACACCTGCAGAGTTGCAGTGTCCAGGCAAAAAATACCATGTAAATGGCGCCTCCTGCAGGCACTTGGAATAGGAAACACATCACTAGTAATTTGAGGCCTACTTTAAATTTGGAATGAAAAGTTGGAATTTCTTTGTTTTGCTATTGTTTGGGATTCAAAAGCAGCCATCAAAGAGCTAATAGGGGGGCTTGACCTGAGGAAGCTCTTAAGAAATCAAGCTCTTAAGAGACAGCTCTTTTTTTTTTAATTTATTTTTATTTCAGGATACGAGGGTACAAACATTTTGGTTACATTTTATGTCTTTGCTTCACCCAAGCAAGGATTGGAGGCATGCCCTACACCTCTACAATGCTCACCACGTCCATTAGTTGTGAGTTTACCCCCACCCCAACTCCCTAATCCCTGGAGACCATTACTACGGTGTGAGCACCATAGTGTTAATCAGTCAGTGCCAATTTGATGGCGAGTACATGTGGAGCCTATTCTTCGGATCTTGTGATACCTTACTTCGGATAATGGGCTCAAGCTCTATTCAGGAAAATATCAGAGGTGCTAGATCACTCTAAAGAAACCAATTTTTGCGCCTTTTAAAGGGGTACAGAAAACGGGAGTTGAAATGCTCCCTCCTGGTGCAACTCCAAGCATGGTCTGCAGGCCGGTGGCAAACGCATCCCCTGGAAGCTTGCTGGAAATGCAGAGTCTCAGGCATCCCTGACCTACTGAATCAAAAACTTCAGAATGGGACCCAGGCGTCTGTGTTTTTATAAGCTCTCCAGGAAATTCTTATTCATAATACAGTTTGAGGACTACTTTTGTTGCCATGTACTCCTGGTCATGGGTTACCCCTTCAATAGTTGACAGAAAGCTCTGATGAGTCCCAGCTACAGAGTGAAACAGACGTTACTCCACAAACGGATTCCTTCGGGTAAATAAAAATTCATCTGATCTCCAGAAGAAGGGTATGTGTGCGTGCGTGTGTGTGCACACATGCATGCTGGGGGAAAAGGAAGGTAGGTTTGTGGTAAGAAGTTGGGCAAGAGCCGGTGAAAACGGAGCTGGTGCCTGGGCTGGCTCTGCTCTGCCCTCGTCCCCTGCCATCCTTGCAGCCGCACCATTACGTAGTCTTCCCGCCCCAGGTGCTGGCTTCCCACCTCATGGCAGTGCAGTTTGCAGAGCAGTAAAGGAGGATTTCTTGGGGACATGCCCATTTCTATTCTTCTGGAAAAGAAACTGGAATAATTTACTAGTTTTCAAAATGAGGATGCCCTAGAGTGTCTTTGAAAGGCAGACAAAAGTAATCATTCCTCCTGCTTTCAACATAGCCCTGCGAGCCAGGTTTAATTAAACGTTTTAGGAGGACAGTGGAGCTAAAGTAAAGCCCAATGATTAACAAGGGGAATCTGAAGGAACTCCACTGGGGAATGCTCCCAGAAACAAAGACCTGGGAAATAAATCTGTTCTTTGGAGTAAACCTTAATTTCCTTTACATTGGTCAATTTATACTACAGGATCATAATAAACTTCTAAAGCTATTTTGATTGACAACCCAGATGAACAAATACTGGGCCCTGCCCACCATTCTCTCCCCAAGGAGAATTCAGACAAGGTTGGTGTCCTGGGCCCCTCCTGGAGGCCTGAAACTCATCTAGGTCTAACCCTCATACAATCACCCTTATCAAATAGCAAAACATTAATCTCCGACATTTGGAGGAATGGTTCTTAGACCACAAAATGACTCTGGATTTGCTTAAATGCAGTTTGCAATTCTCCATTTAATGTGGTTGGGGCTCATAATGTCTTATTGTCAAATTCTTTCCCCCACCCTTCATTCTAGAGCTAACTAAGAACCAGACCATGGCTTAAGAGGCCACATCTGGCTCTTTTGTGGGATGTAGGCTGGTCTGCCCTCTGCCCAGCCTATATGTATGAACCTGTATAGGATCCTCTAGAATCTTGGGGGCAGGAAATGTATTCTGTAGACATTTCGAAAACTCACTGATTCAAACAATAACACTATTTCTTAAATTCAGTTTTTCTCTTGGCTGGTTTAAACATTAAACAATTAAATAAACTGAAAATTCTGCATTCATTTTCACTTTTGTGTTTGGGGTTAGAATAAAATAATATCAATAAGACATTTACAGTTGTGGGGATGAAGCGTTTGGGTTAATATCATTACGCTTCTTCTCATTGCTGTTAGAGTAACCTTTGGGTTACCCAGCACGCTTGTAGAATAGGGTATTCTCTTTTACCAAAAATTATGGCTAGGAGAAATCTATCGAATCTGGAATACAATTATTTTTTTTAAATAAAAATGTAGTGAATAACATGACACCCAAAGTATGCTGAGTAAAATTTAATATTTTTGGTATTCATACTGAATATGAATTGCAGAAACTTTCAGCTTCCCAGAGTCATCATTGTGAGCTAATTATCACTGTGCTTTGGATTTGAGGAGGAGCCGATTAACAGAGAGTTAACAGGGTGCTAGGAGCGGCGCTCCCTCCCTCTTGTACTGCTATCGTGCGGACCTGCGCAGCAGCCGTGTTTGGCTTTGCAGGAGCTGCCAGCAGCAAATGGAGAAACCTTGTCACTAAGTAAATTATTCAAAGTCTGCAGGTGACTAGCAGACTGTCTGACTCAAGCATAAGTTACACAGCTCAGGACAGCACCATCATGATATCTACCCTATGCTAACTCTGAAAAGAATGGCATTAGCTGTCTTTATTCCTTCCTAAGAAAAATCAAAAATAATAAGCAACCTAGGTTTCCGGACTTGACTTTAAATCAGATTTGTTATGCAGCTAAGCAATCCCAGATTACATCAGGTGCGATGTCAAAGATGGCCCTGACCCCTGCTGAGGGATGGACGGGCACCTCTGTGACTGGCCTATAACCAAAGGAGAGGGCCCCGCCTGCCTCTGCCCCAGGGGAACTTCATTGCCGTAGGTTATGCCAGGCCCCACAAAAATGCAGCCTGGGACACGCATGCCCGGCCTTCACCCTGGGATAGCTGAACACGCAAGTGTTTTGCCTCATTGCTATCATTACTTCACCCCCATTAAAACTTTGAGACATAGTCACAGGATTTCCACTAATAGGTGGCTTATTATTTTTAATTGACTACGGGAATTTACAGAGGGCCCTTTGTTTCAGAACAGTTCGAGGCAGACAAGGAGAGACTCCACTTCCCCAAACGGGCAGATCTTCTCCCCAGAGCCTAAGGTTGACGGCCACATACGTGGGCATGCATGTAGGGAATGATGGTCCCTGCTGGAGTCTGCATGTCCTCCCTGTATCACTTCAAAGACCCATGACAAACAGCCCTTCCCAGGGCTGCCAGGCCTGCGGTTACCTGTTACCTCATGCCCCTGGCATTCTCAGCGGCGGCCAGCCTGACCTCACACAGCTGCAGCTGCAGCTGCCAACAGCTTTATGTTTCTGCGGCTGCCAAGACTTCCCTCCACAGCTGTGACCCATCATTCATTCAGCAAAACGCACTGAGCCATTGCTGTGTGGTAGGCAGGGGCCCAGAAACCTGGGTCTCACCAGTCACTCCGGGGCATGGAAAGCCTCCCTACCCCTTTCCCTCTCTGTGGGCTCTGGGCTCAGAGAGAACCGGGTTATTTTCCAGGCTCTATCATTTTCAAACCATGTGATCACGGATGAGTTACTTAGCCTCTTAAGCTTCAGTTCCTCTGGAGGAAAGAATATAATGTAAACGTACGACGATGTCAAATATAAATTATTTAGCTCAGTGCCTAGAACACAGAGTATTTCTCAACCTCGGCACCACTAACATTTGGGGAGGTGTAATTCTTTGTTGTGGGAGTTGTCCTGAGCACCGTAAGGTGTTGAGCAGAACCCCTGGTCTCTACCCACTAGATGTCCATTGTGACAACCCAAAATGTTTCCAGACATTGCCAGATGACTCCTGGGAGACAAAATTGCCCCTGGTTGAGAAGCATTGTGTAAAAACTAAAATAACAGTTTCTGCTGTTACTATCATCACCATCATTGAAATAGCATATTTCAAGCACACCATTGAAAATTCAAATTCTACCTACGAGGGAGAAAAGCATGCGGGATCCAGAAAAGTCAGAGAACTGGGCTTACCCTTACAATGATCCTTTCGGAGATGTGGGCAGACAACAGATAGAACTGGTCTTGGTTAGCAGCATACAGTCCAACCACCAACATGAAGTATCTAATTCAGAGATAGCAGACCAATGCCAACACGTCAGGGAATGGAGAAATCATCTGTGCAATCAAATACCACTCAACAGTTAATCAATAGTGAATTTAGCCAGATGAGTTTGCTTATTTAAAGATTGCCTTCTCCCTTCTGCTCTACGTTATCCCCCCAGTGAAACAAGAGAGCAGTTGATTCACTTGCTATTGTCCTATGTTAGCCCTTTGCACAGTTGGAGGTATCTGTGAGCTGCTTTGCAGGCCCCAAAGCAACAGGAAAGCAGCCCCCCTCCCTGGGGGCTCGGCACAGACTGCTAAGTTGTGGAGGGGGCTCACAAACAACAGGAAGCCGCCTTAGAGGTCCCTTTGTTCAGAGCCACCCAAGCTACGTGACCTAGGCTTAATGGAGGCTGACCCAGAAGGGTTTGCACCGCACACTGGATCCTTCCCACCCCAACCTGCTCTTGACCATGTATTCTGAGATAGGGTTGGAACGCATTCTACTAAGCGAAGTATCCCAAGAATGGAAAAACAAGCACCACATGTACTCACCATCAAATTGGTAGTAACTGAACAACACATAAGTGTACATATAAGAATAACATCTATTGGATGTCGGGTAGGGAGGGAGGGGGAAGGGGGAGGGGCGAGGGGGAGGAGGGGACGGATATATGCATACA
>RJWJ010003042.1:0-25779 GCA_004363605.1 Indri indri | reverse complement strand
GGATGGACACGCTTGGGACTGGGACTTGGGGGGAAGGGGGGGCAAGGGCATCATACGTAACCTAAACACCTGTACCCCTATAAACAACAAACAATAATAAAAAAAAAAAAATCCTCAGGTCTTGACTCTAGCCCGAATCTCCCCTCCAATTACTCCCAAGCCAATTTTCATCGCTACGAGACAATTTTAAGATGAAACCGTTGCTTGAAAGTCAAAATAAAAACTATTCCTATAAGAGAAGCTTTTTCCCTAAGAACTAAATGAAAAAACTTCACCAACTTTCCTCTGTAACACTGTAGATTGTCCAACTCCTAGAGAATAAGAGTTCTCCTCTGTATCTAAAGAAAATCAGTAATAATTATTATCATCATTAATATTAGCTACCATTGAAAGCTCAAAATGTGTCATGTACTGGACTAAGCAGTGTACCTACATTATTTTATTTAGATACCCAAAACAACCCTATTAGAGTAGTTATTGTCTCTATTTTACAGGATAGGAAAATGCATCTCAGAGAGGTTATGTTATGTGACTAAGGTCACCCAGCTAGTAAATGCCAGTATCGACTATTCAAACACGATTTTGTCCAACTCCAAAACCTATGTTCTAAAACCAGTGGTTCTCAAACTCAGGCATGCATCAGAATCACCTGGAAGGCTTGTTCAAATACAAATTGCTCAGCCCCGTCTCCAGAGTTTTTGATCCAGTAGGTCTTTGATGAGGCCCAAGAACTTGCATTTCTAACAAGCATCCAGATGTTGCAATCTCTGCTAGTCCTGGGACCACACTTTGAGAACCACAGGTCTAAATCAGAAAGGCAAGGTTTTTGGGGGTTTTTGTGTTTGTTTAATCAAAAAGGTTGTAGCGGAGCTTCAGGACTCAAAACATTATATGGGCAACTAGCCCACCACACAATTTTCAGAAATGCAGTCAATCCCCAATTCTCGGATGGCAATGAGACATAAACATGTGGTCACTCTAGAGCTGCAGTCCCCAACCCCTGGGCCACGGCCCAGTACCAGTCTGTGGCCTGTTAAAAAACAGGCCTTACATCACCACCTGAACTCTGAACTCTTCACCACCCCACGTGCCCCGACACCCATGACACCCCACAACACCCCGGTCCATTAAAAAATTGTCTTCTATAAAGCCAGTCCCTGGTGCCAAAAATATTGGAGACCACTGTGAGAACAATGGAGGCAGGCAGAGTTAGGACAGCCAGGGGAGTGGGCATTGCAGGGCATGAGGATGGAAGAAGAAAGACGTCTACAGGTAAAGGAAATATGTTCATGAGCTGGGAGAGTCAGAGAAGAGAGGGAAGTGGCTTAGGGAGGCCCAGTGTGCCAGCTGGTAGAGCCAGGAGGATCAGAGAGGCCCCAGGAGGGCACGTCCTGGTCAGATAAGGTCCCCGGCCACGCTGCGGTGTACACAGGAAAACCAGTACCTCTGGTCAGGATTTGGTTTTCCCTTCTTTCTCATATTATTTGCTGTGGTTTCGCTGAAGTGTAATCGTCCCAGTGTTACTTTGGTGACCTGGTCGGCCAATAGGTTGATTCTAAAACAAACAGCAGAAATACCAAGAGACTGTAAGAGAACACGGAGTCTCTGGTCACATCTAATCCATTCTTAGCCTCTCAGGTATGTCTAGGCCCCAGTTTGCATCACAATGTGGAAGACAGTTTATTCTAGACACAGATTATTAATCACCTATCCACAGCATGGTCAGCAATAGGTGCCAGGCAAGGCCATGGAACAATGCAAATGGTATGAATAAGAAATGTTCTGTTAACAGAGGCGTGAGCCTGGGGTTTCTGACTCACGAGAGCCCTGTGCTCCTTACACCACACGTGGGTTCTTTTTCCTCCACCGAGGGGAGAAAAGACATTCCATGCTGGCCACTGCTGCTGCTGTGACAGCACTCACGTCCTGACTGAAGCATTTCTCTGGGTTCCTTTCGAACTTTACATATCCGTCACAGATTTGCCTTCTAGCCTGGAAGTGAGAGGCAGCTTCCCCCAAAGGAGGGCCACACACAGCCTGCCCAGGCAAGGGAGAACCGGATGCACCAGGCAAATTTAGTGCTGTGTTTGCCTTCTTCTCAGCCCACATGGGATTGACTCGGGGTCAAAATTCCTGAGATGTCTCTCTTGCATCCCAGCCAAATCAATCAAAAAGGAAATTTCACTTCGAGTCATTCTACAGAGAGGACTCTGCCTGTGGACTGCCATGTTGCTTTGGATGCTACCAGTTGTATGTGCTCTCTACCTTGGAACCCACTCAGCCATCTGTCAATGTAACTTAAAAAATAAGGAAAAAAATGAATTGTAAGCACGGCATGGATCTAGGACCTTGAAATTAATTCAATTGGCATCATGCTGATTTAAATGAAAAATTAAAAGGAAGATCTACCCATAATCTATCTCAAGGCACCAAAATCGTTAGTAAGGTTGTTAGCAAAATTGTTAGGAATAAATGATTATAAAAATAATGATGATTTTTAAAATGCATCTTTTTATAAATAATTTTTTGCGATGATTTCAATGCATTTTGCCAACTTTATTTTTGTTGATAAACATATGTTCATAACATTAACATATTATTACTAATCTTTTTTATAATTTTTTGTAGAGATGAGGTCTCACCATGTTGCCCAAGCTGGTCTCAAACTCCTGGCTTTAAGCAATCCTCCCACCTCAGCCTCTCAAAGTGATGGGACTACAGGCATGAGCCACCACACCCAGCCTACTAATTTATAGTAGATTCTACAGTGGATTTCATTTTAAATAGGCAAAATAAATCAGGTGATAAGTGTTCTTCTCAAAACATTCACGAAGGAATTCAGAAAAGAAATTCTTACTTAACAGGATTGAAAATTTTTTTGCTCCTATCTGCTTGGGACTGTTCAATAGCAATTGTTTGATTGGTGGCTTCTACCTGTATGGAACAACAAAAAGTAAATTGATTACTTAATAAATTAATTATTTATAAAAATGTTAATTAGTAAAGAATGTTCAAATACTTAAAAAGTTTTCTAAGGCTAGTTTTCCATGCTAGGCGCTGAGCAGGAGGGGCAAGTTACTGAAAAGACATATAAGACAATGGTCCCTACCTTAAAGCAGTGTACTGTTGGTGAGAAAATAAATAAATACATGTGAAATTAAATGATGAAAACACAAGACAACAGAATATTTCAAGTAAGTGGTGAATACAGAGTGGGCTAATAGATGATTAAAACATCAGGACCAAACACAGGAGCAAAGCAGCTCAAAGGACACGTGCATGCAGTCTTTCATTTATTGAGCACCTACTATGTACCAGGCACTGCTCTAGGCATTAGAGATAAGAAGTGAACAAAATTAATAAAATTCCCTTTGAGGAGCCTACATTCTAATATGAAGAAATGCATATGATATGCAATACAAATAAATAGAATATATAAGGTGGTATTTATTCAGCACCTGCTACATACTCTTCTTATTATTCTGTGAACAGTGGCAAGTTCATGTGAGACCAGCCCTACAATAGACAGCTTGTGGGTGTTCACAGTGTAACCATCTTTCTGGAAAGTAATTGTGTGGCCCATATCAAGAATTTTAATAATGTTCACCTCTTTAATGTGTAAATTCCCTTTTGGGAATTTATCCTGATGGAAAGATGAGTGTTCACTGTAGTTTTATTAGCAATAAAAAGTTACAAATAAACAAAACTTCTAATAATAAAGGAATTAATATGATACATTCCTACAATGGAAAACTACATCATCTTTGTAAATATTTTTATGGAGTTCTTAATAATATCATGTAACATTATTTTCACAATGTAATATTAGCAGTATGAGACTAATTTTAATAACAGAAAAATTAAGCTATCACATGGTGGATCCCAAAGATGAATGAATTTTATCTCTTTTTCATACATTTCTATTATGTTCCAAAATTTTCACAATGAACTCATATTACTTCCATAATCAAAAAAATAATTATTTGCTGTCATTTGTACTTATTTTTGTTTTATTGTGTTTTGGTTTAAGAGCTGAGTTTGGAGCAATAGCAACTGATGTGTGCAGCAGCCAAGCCATATTTTAGGAGACTACCTGCCTAACTCCAGGTCAGCCACCGGAATAAACTATGCAGACAATGAATGCCCCTCGCCTAGGGAACCAGAGATGAGGTTACACTTTTAAACACTTTTTGACCGCTCAGAAGTCATACAAGCTGCATTCTAAATCCAGGTCCATCATTTGCCATCTTGGATGAATTGTGTAATGTTACTGGGCCTCAGTCTCCCCTCTGTTAAACTAAATTAGTGGTTCTTTGGCTTTTTTTAAAGTCAGAGACTTTTCTGAGAATCTGGTAAAAACTATCAATCTACTCCATGTGAAAATACCCCAGTATTAATAAAAATAAAATAATTCAGAATAAGTTTTGTAAGAGAAGTGCAAGATTCGTACACTGAAGACTACAAAACCATAGTCTGAAGTCATGCTGTGCCATTTTCTGAGCCCAGGCTTAAGGAATTGGCATCTTGCACTTCCTGTGTCTTGGAACACCCACTCTTTGAACCCAACCACCATAGTCTGAGGAAGCACAGCTATCCCATAGAGAAGTCCACATGGAAGAACATTAAGACCTCCCAGCTAGCACCACATTTAAGCCCCCACTGATGGCCAGCCCCAACTTGACAGGCATGTGAATGAGCCATCTTGGAAATGGCCCAGTTGAGCTTCCCCAGCTGTTGACTTCTGACTAGAGGTGCATTTTCATACCCAAGCCCTGACCATGTTGCAGATTTGTGACCCAAATAAAGGACTGTTATTATTTTAAGTCACTAAGTTTTGGGATGGTTTGTTATGAAGCAATAGACAAGTGGAACACTTAATAATGTTGACTGAAGCAAACTGAACTAAATAAAAGACATACCTTAATTCCAAAAGCTTTCAAGTAAAACATTTCTATTGGCTTTAAGCCCATTTGGGTTTTAACGAATTTTGGACTTCCCCAAACTTGGATGTGGATGGTTATCTGAAAATGGTTCTTCTTTTGACAAACAAAAGCTTCATCTGCTAGTGAAAAGTTAAACCCTTTGTCTGTTACAACTCTGTAGCCCACATCAGGTCTGTGAAAAGAGAAACCAAGAAACCAGTTTTACAAATATTTTCTACACATTACCTTTCATTAACAATATTAATTGTATAAACATTTCAAGAAAATGTATTCTGAAAAGTGCTTGTTCTATATTTAATCAGTTGATTTCTTGAATTTTTAATAAGGTAATGAAAATAATATTTCAAAGCACAGCTGGCTGTCTCCCAGCTTTTTCTCTTCTCACGAGGAAGAGGTACAATTCTTGCCAAATGGAAGCATTGTTTCCTCAAACTGCTTTTCCCCTTGTGCTTTCTAGACTTTTAATTTGACTCCACAATACAACAGAAAGACGTAGGCTAACAGTTGAAAAGTCACCTTATGCAGACTTGTGAAATATCTGGGATAGAATTAATCTCTTGTCTTCTTTAAAAAAGTCTCTAAATTTCATCAGCAACACCATACTCAAATAATCATTCAGATGACTAAATATTCAGCCTATTGGTAGTCATATGAAAAAGCAGAGTGGTCAGAATTACTAGGAACAGATTTTAAACCCACTTAGCCAGAGCCAATCATACTACCAACTGGATACCTATTTTCACTAGAATATGGTAATTTACTTTTTATTCTCCCAATTAGGTAATAGAACTGAAAACCTACTATAGTGGTTACTTCTGCAGAAAAGAATGGGATAGTTGCGGGGTGGCTAATCAGACTTTTTGCTTTATTTGTTTTATCATTGTTATTTTCGATACTAATGCTTTGTGTATAAAGGCTGAACATCCCTAATCCAATAATGTGAAATCTGAAATGCTCCAAATGCTCCAAGACCTTTTTGAGTGCCAACATGATGCTCAAAGAAAATGCTTATTGGACCATTTCAGATTTCAGATTGTTGGATTGTGAATGCTTAACTGGTAAGTATAATGCAAATATTTCCAAAATCTGAAAAAAATCCAAAATCAGAAACACTTCTGGTCCCAAGCATTGCAGATAAGCAAAATTCAACCTGTAATCTGTTTAATGAAATACTTTTAAAATGTTAATACAGTCAGAGGCAAGATGGCAGATGAGAAACACCTTCAGCCAGAGTGTCTTTGAAAGAAGGAAAGATTTTAGATGAAAGTGAGAGAGACAAACAGGCAGACAAACATAGATCGGATGAAGGTCAGAAGGAAGGGTGCCTGAACCTACAGGAGACTCCACGAGAAGAGGCTGTGGAGCAGAACTGGAAGGAGAAAGGCATCCGCAGGGTCTAAATCCTGAGAGGCTTGGAGACCAGCAACAAGGGTAAATGGAGCAAGTAAATTTCCCCTCCCTTGCATCTCACACTGTTGGTGGTCTCCCAAGCTGCTGGAGAGACCTGCAGACACCAGGCCAGAGATGGCTGCCACTGCTGAGCTATGAGCCTCTTGCAGACAGGGCTCCAAGCTCCCAGCTCCCTCGGGGCACCTCCCACCCCTCAGACCCAAACCAATTGCCAGGCGCCATACTGCTTCATTCTCCCCTTCCCCTCCCCAACCCATGGCTGCCAGGAGAGACACAACCCCGTTAAAAAGTCGGCAAAGGACATGAACAGTAACTTTTCAAAAGAAGACAGACTAATGGCCAAAAAAAATATGGAAAAATGCTCAACATCTCTAATCATCAGGGAAATGTAAATCAAAGCTGCAGTGAGACATCACTTAACTCCAGTGAGAATGGCCTTTATCATAGCAATAAATGTTGGCGTGGATGCAGAGAGATAGGAACACTCATACACTGCTGGTGGGACTGCAAACTAGTACAACCTCTGTGGGAAGTAATATGGAGATACCTCAAAGAGCTACAAGTAGAACCACCTTTTGATCCAGCAATCCCATTACTGGGATCTACCCAAAGGAAAAAAAGACATTCTGTAAAAAAGACATCTGCACTCAAATGTTTATAGCAGCACAATCCACAATTGCAAAGTTGTGGAAACAACCCAAGTGTCCATGAATACATGAGTGGATTAATAAAATGAGTTCTACTCAGCCACCAAAAACAATGGTGATCTAGCACTTCTTGTATTATTCTGGACAGAACTGGAGCCCATTCTATGAAGTGAAGTATCACCAAGAGTGGAAAAACAAGCACCACACGTACTCACCATCAAATTGGTATTAACTGATCAACACATATGTGCACATATAGTAGTAACATTCATTGGGTTTTGAGCAGGTGGGAAGGGGAATGAGGGGATGGGTATATTCACACCTAATGAGTGCAGTGCGCACCATCTGGGGGATGGACATGCTTGAAGCTCTGACTTGGGTGGGGCAAAGGCAATGTATGTAACCTAAATATTTGTACCCCCATAATATAAAAGATAAATAAATAAAAAATAATGTCAATACAAATAAAACATATTAAATGCATAACATTATCAAATAGAGAATATAAAAGTTGAAAACCCCTTTGGCGAATTTTCCCCATATATACTAAAGATATGAAGCATGGTTTTTAATTCATCAAGGTTCCTAAATGTGGGGGTTTTTCCAAGAGAGAAGTTCTTTCCCAGGACTACAAGCAGAGGCGGGCAGTACTCACTACTCTACTGCTGTACAGATCTTTGCAACCTGGGATCTCAGTTTGGATGGCTGCCCTTATAATGAACAACATAGAGTTTCTATACTTTCCTCTAATTCCAGAAACAGAAAATATTAATGGGTCTCCTGGGAAAAAAGAGTGTTCATGTTTTTTGCAAGTTGAGCACCTCTCCAATGGATCAAGTTACTGGGTCATTGATGACCCTCAAGTAGCCAATCAGTCAAAGGCTCCACAATCACAGTGCCTGCTGGCAGCGAAAAGAAAATCCATTGAATGAAGAATTTGATAAAGATCACATGTCTTATGCCATCTGGGAACTTTATATTGACCCAGATTTCTAGAATTAATCTGCTAATTTGCTCATCTAAAGACTAGATGGATAGAATTAGATAGATTTTATTACAAGGGTAATAAGGACTGTATTGGTTGAAAGAAAAGGAAATTTTTTTAGTGATATTTCACGCTAAACTGTCAAAAACTCTACAGGAAGAAGGTTAGGCTCACGGCTCAGATATGAGCATTAGCCCGAAATCTAAGCATGTGAACAGAAGCTTAATCAACCAACAAGAATTATACTACCGAAGATTATTCTGAACCTTAAACACCAATCTCTGATTATAGAAATCTATTCTATTTACCTGAGAATGGCAATTCTGCTTTTGATATCGAAAGTTAAGTGTAAATTCAACTAAACTTACTTTTTAAAAGCTCTTTGATAATAGAGGTATAAAATATCATTCAAAAAAAGATTTGATAAGTTTTTAATGCCCTAACTTTATTGTTCTTAGGTAATTTAGGGGAATAATATTTTTGTAACAAATTAGACATAGCTATTGAAGAAAAGAACAGTGCTATTTCTGTTTCAGTGATGTAAGTAATAAAATCGGGAGGACGGAATTTTAATCTGGATCAATATTGCCTTCCTTTTTTGCTTAGGAAAAATGAATTACGGCTAAACATCCAAAATAAATCTGCTTCTATACTTTTCAGTTGATACCTCTGTGTTCTTTTTTTCTAGATCTAGATCTGTCTCTGGAGCAGAGATAGGCTGTTCATATAAATGTAAATATCTCTTTAAACAAGAAGAGAGATGACAGTTACTGTGAATACTTGATGAACTTGGTGCTTAGAGGCTGCGAGGCATTGAAGGCATTAATTAAAACAGTGTGCCTGTGTGTGACGGTTTCGCACCTCCGTACTCGTATTTAAGATAGAACAGGAAACCCTCCTCAAAAGAAAATCAAATGAAGGTTAAGACTCAAAGCCAAGACCTATGGACCCTTCATTTCTTTTTCTAATTGCATACAGTGGAAAAGACATAAATTCATGACATTTCAGTGATCCAATTAGCAATTATCTCCCGTTTGCCTCCTATCAAATATACCAACTCCCAAAGTCTCATTAACTCCATAGATTTCAAGGAAACTATTTCTTCCTTCTAGTCCGTCCAACGTAAAATTCCTAGTGATAAGCTTTACTGTATTTGAATTAGGAAAATACCAAGAAGGCCTTCAAGTTTATAGCCCAACACTTCTCATTTCATATTATATTTATAACTTGAAAATCCTATCATTTAACCATTAACATTCTTTGATGTTTCAAGAAGGATTTATAACTAATGAAAATTCTAGAAGATTTAGGTAGGTAAATTATAGCCCGAGGAATAAAGAGAAAGTTTAAAGGATGTTTAACGGTAATAATGCATGAGTCTACATTTCTTTTGTGAAACTATATTGTCATAAATATAGGGTGAAACTTTTCCAGTTTTAGGATATTTTGTATGATTTGATTTCAGTGTCTTAAAACAAAGAAACCACCTACCATGATTGCTGCAGGATATTTTGTCAAAGAACTTGGCAATGCTGATTTGCAGCATGATGTCGAGGGTGGTCATGGGCTAACCATTTAATGTGGTCCCCAGAAAAGAATTCTACAACATTGTAAATTGACTGCAAGATTAAATGTTAGTGATTTGGGGAATATCCATGTTCCAACTTTTAGTTTAAACGGGGCATGTGATCCCAGAAAGACTTCCTCTCTTTTCTTCATTGAGTGGGGAAATTACAATGAGATAGAATCACAAGGCTGGGTTCCTGAAGGGCAGAAACCCATGTCCCAGCTCTTCATTTGTTAGGATGCAAAACACAAGCAGTAAGACAGACATTTGCTCATTCACCTGTCCCTTTGGCCAGGGGTGGCATCAAAGCCCCAGTGGTTGGTTTCAGCCCTGAGATTTAGTATCACCTTTCCCCCCTCACCCTCCAGCCCACCCTAAGGAGTTGCTAAGGCCACTTACAGTTTTTCGTAATGACTGTTTAATAAGCTATGCCAAGGATCACTCTGGTATGGCTGCCACTTCAGAACAGGAGAGCACTGGTCCACGGGCATCCCGTTCTGCCCCTCACTGTCGTGGTTCTGTACTTCACCGCTGTGGCTCCTACTTGTCACTGCAAAGAAATTGGTGGATTAGAGCCTTCCTACCAGACTGTTCTTCCTAGACTCACAGACAGCAGCATAGAGCTACTGAGTGGGCCGTACGTGGGGCAGAGTGACTCTGTGGGGAGTGCCAAGTGCTAGGGGGAGGAAGGGTGCTGCTGGCCTCAGTTCCTCATCTGGAAAAGGAGCAGCTTGGGGTCAGTGATCTTAAAGGGGAGGTGGTGGACACCCGCTGGAAACTTCATCCCTAGTGTCTGTCCACCCTTCTTCCTGCATAGCTTTTCCTCATGTCCAGTCTGTGTGGTTCCAGTGAAGTCCACTCCCAGTGCCAGGAGGGCAGGGACTCGGCTGATCAAAGGACATCATTCATGCTTGCATCAGCAATTGCATCAGATGTGAATGTGGGGCTCAGTTCAATCCAAGCAGAGTGGATCTCCGCACTTCAGGAAATGCAGGTTCAGAGATGCTCATTCTTTCCCATAAAGTTTGAACCTGTGACCTACATCCCCGAGAGCTGCTGGCACCATTTTGGTACATGACGGAAAAGTCCATCTGGCAATGAAACCCACACCGCAAGCAGAAGACAAAGTTAAAGAGTGAAGGGCACCCAGTCCTGATGATGTGATCTGAGTCCTGGGATCCAATCTTAAACTCTTCGGTTACAAGAGCCAATAATAGATCCCTTGGTTTTGTTTTTTGTTTGTTTTTTTTTATTTTGCTTGTTTTCTCAAGGCAGTTTGAGGTTTTGGGGTTTTTGTTAATGCAACCCATATATTCTAATTTTTACAGGTCTTCTGTGGTACCAAGATTCTGTGGTCCAACTAGCTTTTTGAACTTAGAGGAGTTATTTATTCACTTAGAGTATTACTTCTCTCAACTGCAAAGCAGAAATTAAAAACATGTGTCCTGCTATCACGCAACATTACACATGCAGAGAGAATGAGATAATGGAAGTGAAAGCACTTTCAGAAGCTAAAACCAAGATAAAGTAACGGAGACTCTGTTAGTGTGCAATATCAACTATATGAAATTGCCACTTTTGTATGTCAAAAATTGTCAAATAAGAGCAATTTCGCATGTGCAGCCTACTATTTTTGCATAATCTTTGCAAGTTGTATGTTTTAATTTGAGTATGCTTCCCTAACTATACAATTCAACCTTGGATAATTTTTATGTAAAGTGCCATTGGTATGTTTGCCATTTCCCTCTTCTCCTAACTCCCCTACCATCACTCATGCCTGACTTCAGGAGGGAAAGGGAAACAGTGGGCATTCAAAAGCCCAGTGCAGGCTGTCAACAATAACATAGAAATAGGACATCGGAAATAAAAATAAAATTAAAAAAGAAAGAAATAAGACATCAGCTCCTATTGAATGCATTCACTCAGCCTTCAGTTTGGAAAAATGCAGGAAAAAAGGGATGGATTATTTTTTTCTCATCTAACTTTTCCTTTCTTTATGCTTCCATTGAAGACTTCCTAAAATAAATAGATAGAGCTGCGTCAAGTTGCTTTTGATCTTGAATGTCACAAAAAAATCTATTTTTCATGGGGTATCACTACTAAATGTCTCCTAAATAAAACATGCATTCTTTTTGGTTTTTATAAAACATCCATTTTGAAAAGATTTCTCAAAATCCAGAAAAACTTTTTTCCCACTAAGAACCTTGGAGGTGAGCAATGTAAGGAGCTCCTCGTGCCCTCGCTCCTCTAAAAGTTACCTGGCCTAAAATCTTTTCCAAAAAAGAGACCCTTTTATGGTTATCCTGCTTACACCAAATTCAGAGAAAGGGAGAAACCAATTCTTCTCTCTTTCCTTCCTCTCTTCTACAATGAAGAGAGGGTCAAGGAGGGGTTAAGAGCTTGGAGTTCAGGATGAAGATAGATTTGGGTTTGAACCACAACTCTACACTTCCTGGCTGAATGATCTTAGGAAAATGATTTAAGTTCTCTAAGCTTCAGTTTCCTCGTCTGCAAAATGAGAGTAACCGTGTAACATCTGTTAGGGTTGTTGAAGGGGTTCGACGTCTGTGAAGTGTACAGCACAGTGTCGACCACCAGTAAGAGTTTAAACAATGGTGCCTTTGGGTATTGTTACTGGCACTGACATTATCATCTGTGCTTGTTTCAGCTCAGGTGACTCGCTTATCCTAAGAAGCCTTGGGAAATATTTCTGTTCTAGGCCTCTGTGGTACCCTATCTGATGTGAAATAACTAACCATGTACCTAAATACCAGCTAACGCAGGCCCTTTGTGACTCGAGCATGGCAGCATGGTCAAGGTGGCCAGGTAAGCAGCTGAAAGCCAGCTCTGCTCCTCCAGACTCTGATGGGGAGGGTGGACGGGAGGCAGGGGGCATCGTCCTCAAGGACAACAGCGTTGTCTGCCCTTTCCTGTCACAGCAGCGAGGATATCAGAGCGGCCACTCCAACAGGGGTGACATAGTTGTGGCTTCTTTGGGAGATGGCTATCAGCTGGTAAAACCCCAGGGACCAGTAACTGAGATCCCAGGACCACACTGAAATTCCAGGCACGAGCCTGAGCCTAATGCTGGCACTTGTTCTTATTCATACTACCAATACTACCTACTACTCTGGGTGCTTTCTTTTTTTGTTGTTTTTTGTTTTGTTTTGTTTTTTGAGACAGAGACTCGCTCTGTTGCCCAGGCTAGAGTGCCATTGCGTCAGCCTAGCTCACAACAACCTCAAACTCCTGGGCTCAAGAAATCCTCTTGCCTCAGCCTCCTGAGTAGCTGGGACTACAGGCATGCACCACCATGCCCGGCTAATTTTTTCTATATCTCTGTAGTTGTCTGGAGAATTTCTTTCTATTTGCAGTAGAGATGGGGTCTCGCTCTTGCTCAGGCTGGTCTCGAACTCCTGACCTTGAGCGATCCTCCCACCTAGGCCTCCCAGAGTGCTAAGATTACAGGCGTGAGCCACCATACCCAGCCCTACTCTGGTGCTTTCTGCACCACAGGCACTGTCCCAGACACTTCACGAAGTATTTCACCAATTCCTTAAATCATCTCCAAAGTAAGGATCCTTTAGTTCAATAACCTGTCTTTACTGAAGTATGTGATACACAAAGAAGTGTACATAGATCATAAGTGCACAATTGCATACTTTTTTGTAAAATGAATTCTGTTTAACTACTGCTAGATCAAGAAATAGGATGCTTCTGACCCTCCAGGGGACACCCCCACATCCCCTTCTAATAATACTTTCTCTTACCCAAGACCAACCACTATCCTGAAACCTAACACTGTAGAGGAGTTTGCAAAAATGGAATAATACTACGATACGCTCTGTACACTTATGTGCTGGCTTCTTTTGCCCAACATTGATAGATTCGACCATTATTGTTGCAAATGGCAGTCCTCCGTTCATTTTCATTGCCTTATTGCACTTTATTTCATAAATATACCACAATTTATCATGCTGTTGATGGCCATTGGGGATATTTTCATTCTGTGGTTATTACAAAATAATGCTGCTATGGGCATTCTTAAGCATGTCTTTTGGTGGGCATGTGTACACAGTTCTGCCAGGTATGTTCCTGGGGTGGAATCACTGGTTGTCTTATAGGATATGCTTTAGTGGATACTGCCAAACATATTTCTAAAGTGGTTATGAGGTAAGGATTCTTAATCTCACTTAGAAAACGTGGAAACTGAGGTTCAGAGATTTGAAATAACTCTCCCAGCATCACAGCTGTTAAGTGGAAGAGATGGGATCCAAACCTTCCTCTTCCCTTCCTGCCAGACTGCGGATCTCTTGAGAGAATCTAACGGAAGAGAGAAATGTGAAGAAGGCAGCAAATGGCCCAAGTCCCAACCTTTTGGAGAAAACTGACAGCTGTAATTTGAATGCCTGTCAAAATATGTTTGTACACCTTACTTTAAAAAAGTCTTGGAGATGGGTAAAGTAAAAATTACGATTCTCATTTGATAATTAAGAAAAGATGGATTCTGAGAGTCCTCAATTCCTGGAGAGAAGAGACAGGTGATTTTTCTGACTCCACAGTGTGAATTCAGCCAGTGTACCTCTCACTGTGGGCCAAAAGCCATGACTCTGGGGCTGGAAAGTGCTTACACATGTGAGGTTTAAAATTTAAGAGGATTGAAGCCTCCCAGGAAGGCAATAAGCCCTCTTATATTTGGGGTTCAGACCAGGTGGGGCCAGGACCCAGCTAGCAGTAGCCCCTCCACCACCAGCTTCCTTGCTAAGCAAGATTTTCCATATGCTCACACCAACCCAGTAATCTACGTTTTCAGCCCTATAAACGGGGCTCTTAGAACCCTTGGCCAAAGTGTACTACTTGGGAGAAGGTCACCAGAAAAGCCTTGTCGATTGATTTAGATTAGAACATTTCCAATCAATCCTACTCCTGCCCGTAAGACCGGCAAAAGTTTCTCCTTCATCTACCAATGTGCTGTTTCCCCAGGACCATTGTAAAAACCCTTGCCTTCTGTAACATCAAACAGCAGTTATCCACTAGAAAGCTTTCGCTAAAAATATAAACTGTAATGAAAACGTGGCATTTGGGTTAACTAAGTCTTTGCTTTTTGTTTGTTTTGTTTTGTTTGTTCCTTTGTGTTTGGCCCTGGGAACCTGCTCATTTTCATTATGGAACTGTTGTCTGGAACCAATTATCTTTAGTTAGCTTTTCAGTGACCTGAGAATGGGACTTAAACAAGGGATACGGGATTTCCTACGTGTTGAGACATTTCAGTTACTCTTCCACGGCTGTTCTTTGAAGATGGTGAAAACTCCATGCCGTCTCTGGGCCAGGCAGCAGAGAACCATCACAGGATGGCACTTCACTCTGGAATGGCTGGAAAGCTTTGAGCAACAACCTGATATGGTGAGGAAACTCTTAGAAGGTTTGAGTGACTTGCCCTGTATCCCTGAGTGAGCTGGTGCACCCACAGGAGAATGAACAGATGGTTCCCTCGCCTGGCTAGGAATTTACTGAGCCTTTTATGTTGGAGAATCATAAAGAAGCTAGCTTCAGGCTAGCTGCAGGGATCCCTGAAGAAATTAGGATAACCTGGCATAGGAGGCTGGATAGAGAGCTCTATGTTATCCAAAAAGAGGGCTTTCGTTAGCATTGTGTTTCTGGGGTTGGAAAAAGAAAAGTCGAGCACCTGCCAGCCATGGTGGATCCATGTAAAAGAAGAAAGGAAGCATCTAGAGGTTTCGTTTATACAAGGGCCAGAAGCTCAATGCGATTGTGACACAGCACTGCCAGAAGATGCTGATGGGGGGACTTGGCTGAGAGGGTGAAGTCGTCATCCACAGCCCATGCTGGAGCTGACACCAGATGTCCCTCAAAGCATCGGCTCCAACCGTGGGGCTGCTAAAGGCAGAGGAGCAACCCCAGCTGGTGAGGTTGTATTTTTCCCCCACTCCAGTGAGGCCACACCACGTGTGTCTCCTTCAGGGCGGTGTAAACCTCTAGAGTTTGGGGACAATAGTGGGAGGGGGGTCCCCAAGAGGGAAATCTTGGACTTCTTGCCAAGCTGACATATCAGGATAGAAGAGATGAGACTAGTACCCTGAATTCAGGACACTGTTCACACTGCCCACATTTCGGTATTTACAGTGGCTTATAGAATTGGCTTGGAGTATTACCCTTTTTCCTAGTAAGTGCCATAGCATTTACTCTGAAAATTCTGAAGTTCAAGTCTTTAGACTCCAAAAGACCAATGAGTCTGCAACTTCATCGGGTCACGTCAGATGTTATATAAGACAAAAAACTAGGCAGACTGATCACCTGGGCATCAGGTGATTCTGATGAAAGACTTCTAAAATGATCATACAAAACTTCAGAGATCTACTGTGCACTCTCCGATCTGGAGTGAGTGTGAGGAACCCTCAACTTTCCACCTTCCTGCTGTACTGGAGAAATCCTCCAGAGTCTTGCTTCTCAGAGTGCCTTCCGTGAACCAGCAGCATTGCCGCCACCTGGGAGCTGGTGAGACACGCAGATCTCAGGCCCCAGAGATTGCATCGGAATCTGCATTTACCAGGATGGTCCTCGCATTGTTCTGTGCACATTCAAGTGAGAAGGATTGCACCAAACAATGCAGTGGGCATGGCGGCAGGTCCTGAAGGCACTGCCACACCGCACAGCTGCCACAAGCCTGGAGCCTGGGTCCTCTGAGACACCTGGCACCTGAAATTAAAAGACCGGCTTTTCACCTGCACCAGAGAGCGAGAACAGCATCTCTTCCTGGGGGCACCTGTGTGACCTCACCTGCGGGAAAGATATGTCAAGGGGGAGGAAACAAACTCTCAGATCCTATCATTATCCATCCATGAGAGAGAAAATTTTCTAGGGCTGCTCAAAGGCTGGTAAGAAGCCTTGAAAGGCTTGGATGGCATTGACCTTGTCACCGGCCCAGTCCGCTCACTTGGTCTGGAGTGGTGGGCCCACACTCGGCAGTCCCCAGAGTCCTCCAGCGCCTGTGTGTACTTTCTCTTCTTGGTTGGAGGTAATGAGGCTCTAAAATCAAGAAACCAAAGTGAATGTTAGAATAATTCTTTGCTGTCCGTGTTACATTAAAGCAAATTTAATTTCCCAGGTCCCTCTTCTCTGCTTTCCTAAACCTCATTCCAATTAGTTAAGGTTCCTTGAGCCCTACTTGTCTGAAACTTAAGGTTTTGGGTTTTTTATTTTTATCCCAAGGGATCTGAGATTCACCTACCTGAAAAATACACTGACATTTCAAAGGCAGAAAGGCAGAGGACTTGTTGAGACAGAGAAGATCCAGACATAAAATATAGGTATACATTTTACACCTGAAAATTTTTTTCGCAAGGAGTTTTACCACAATTTTTCATCGCCTGTACTCTTTTACCACCCTCTATATCCAGAAAGGGGAATAAAAGGGAGAAAAGAAGGAGAGGAGGGAAGAGAGAAGAAAAGAATATAAGTTACTGCTTAATTGACGTATTTTTCTGAGAACTCACAATTCCCTTGAATAGACTAGCTGAGGCTGCATAAGCCAACAGTGCTTCCTCCGTCACCCAGAAGCTTCCTATGTATTAATATTTCTGACACTTTAGCTTTTCTTTGACTGAGGACCTTGGGTTTGTGGATTTTTAATTAAAAGATTATCGGAGCCAAGAACACCAGGGCCTTGCCGTGTCCTGTACACGTCTCAACACTGCCATCTCCTGGACAGGATGGTCACTGCCAGAGGCCGCGCTGAGGCTTTCTGCGGGGGTCTTTCGCAACTCATTATCTTTCCCTTTACCCAGGGTTGTGGCACAGAGGCTGCTGATGGTAAGAACCAGTTGTCCCCGGCTGGCAGGACACGGATTGGTCCAGGAGGGTGGCAGGATGAGTGGTGTTTGGGTAGCAGTTGTGAAAGCCGCCGTGGGTTTGGCCAGAGCCGCCCATTCCAGAGATGCTCTGCGGCGGGCGCGCGGGCAGCATCCCAGGTGCGGCTGCGGCTGCGGCGTGCAGAAAAGCAGCCCGAGTCTTCCCAGCGCCAGGCCTCAGGGTCCGGTAGCATGCACCTGGGGGAAGACACAGCGACAGGTGCCTCTCTTTCTCACCACCCAGAGTCCAGGAAGAAGAGTAACAGTGCAAGTTGTGCGGAAGGTGGGTGGCACTCACCTTTGACCTGAGGAGGACAGTATGAGTCTGATGCAGAATAGGGTGGGGTATCTGGGAGCTGGCGTTGCCTGGGGATTAGAGACATGCATTGCTCTTTTGTTTCACTCTATTCCGTTATATTTTTGTCACAACGGGAGGCAGCCCTCAGTGTACAGCACCCAGTGATGGCTCCAGGTGCTGGGGACATGGGGGCAAAGCCCATCAGACCATGCCCACTGTCGTGTCATGGTTAAGTGAGTGGGCTTTGAGTCCCAGCTCTTCCACTTCCTAGCCACGATCCACGGACAAGTTACTTAACCTCTGGAGGCCTCCATTTCCTCATCTACAAAATGGGGATAATTACTATACCTGTCTCACAGCATTGTTGAGAACTAAGTGAAATAATGTACACGAAGCCCATAACATAATGCCCCAAACACAGTGAGTGCCCAATAAAGTTTAATTAATATTATTGCTTCTTGTAAAAAAAGAAATATTTAATGTGATGGATATCCCAATTACACTGATTTGATCTTTACAAATTATATGAATGTATTAAATTATCAATGTACCCTGAAAATATGTACATCTATTATGTATCAATAAAAGATTTTTAAAAATTATTGCTGCTTAATATTCTCAATGCACTTATACCAAAAAGACAGTTGTATACACTCTTTGGGCTAAGGCGATGTAAACTGATATTGCTCAAGCAATGATTTTCCATCTGTGCTCCAGGGGATCCCACGGTTCTTGAAAGGAGCTCAGGATTTTTACGAAAGAACACTTTTAAACGGCTGGGGAGAGAATAACTTTTTTCTGTTTTATATATTGAAGTGCACATAAAATTTCATTTTTAAAAAAACGTATACTATCACTAAAAAAGTGTGACGACCTCTGTCCCAAAAGATCTACAAGTTCCTTATAGCTCAGAATCTCTGTGATTCTACACCCCCTACTTGAATCTCTTACTTGGAGAGTATGCTGTCTTGTTTTCTTGGTTGATTAAAATTCCAGCATAATACAATGAAGAGAAAACCTTGCTTTTATCATTTACCAGGGAAGTTATATTTTCTCCTCAAATTGGTTCTTTATAGTTTATTCACTTCCTATTAATAAGGGAAGTGAGAACACACATTCACCTTCCTCCAGAAACACCACCCAAAGGAATGTAAAGGAATATGGAGGCAGAAATGCAAAAGGATATGGAGTACGTAAGCTGACCACAGCAGACTATACTGCAACAACATGGCAGCAGACAGAATAGAACGGATGGTCGCTGAATTAGTAGAATAGAAAAAGGAAAAACAAAACTGCCTGGAGATGGTGGAGGGGACATAGCTAGCCAACAGGAAGTTTTCCAATCAAACAAAACTCCATAAAAGCCCAGGACATTGGAGTCACCATGATGTTCTGAATTCAGGAGTAAGGGTAGAGCTGAAAACAAAAGGGTTGGTTGAAGGTTTGGGTAAGAAAAATTGGACCCCTAGATCAGCTTCCCCACCCTGGAAGGCTACCTCCATCGTCCAACACCGTTGGAAAGGTTCACTCTCTGGAGAAATGGACCCAGGGAAACTGCGATACAGTTGAACAGGCAGAGTTAAGGCCTTGAGTCAGCTGCTGGGCTGAAAATGGAAGAATTAATTAAAAATCTAAACACTAAACTGTGTGACCCTTCCTCAACTCTGCTTTGCAGATTTCCCGCAAATAAGAAATTGGAATATTGTTACCAAGAAAAACTGGATGTACTCAGGGGGGAAAATGATAATTTGAAGTTACCAGGAAAATAGCCTGGCTCCGCCTGATCACTCTACCAAGAAATTCATCCTTTGAGAATAGTGGTTGGCACACAGAACTTCTTAAACAGCAACAAATAATGAAGGATCAGACCTTTTCAGCAAGCCTTTAACATTAAAGACAGAGAACCAACAACTAGATAAATAAGGAATGCAAAAGAATCACAAGGAGCTTTTACTTCTGATATGACTGGTAAACTTCTGCTAGACCTGACCCTCCCACAGATAAGCACTCTAAACTCAGGAAAAATACAAACAAACAAAAAATTAACCAAAGAGTACACTGGAAAGTTAATAAAAGCAAGAAGATTCTAGAGCGGTACTGAAACTTGGAACTCACTCATATAGTGAGTTACTTGTTTACAGCATTCAGCCTGAGGGCTGGTTGAAGCCAGAACCACAGAGCAGCTAAAACTCCAATAGAAACCCACAGTCTTTCTGGCCTGAAGAACCAGAAAACAGAGTTGAGGGCAAACATAGCTGCTGAAAAGTAAAAGGGAAGTCTTGGAGAAGGAAGATACAGAGAGGGAGAACCCCAGATTCTGTGTGTAACTCTGCCCAAGTCTCTTGCTGAGCCATCTATGTATGGGGCTGTCTGCACACAGCCAGAGAAAAAAGGACTGAACAGAAGATTGATCTACTTCCCAGGACGCAGAGTTTGCAGCTTGAGTCTAAGCAACGTCATCGCCTGCCAAAGCAAAAGTATATATAATCTTAGGAGGAATATGAAAGAATCCAGATAAGCACAATGTCTAGGTACTCAACAAAGAACCAGGAAAAAGTGGCCTGGCCTGGAGAGAAAGAACAATCAATGAACACCAACCCAGAAAGCATCCAGATGGCAGACCAGGATCTTAAAACAGCCATTGTAACTAAGCTGAATGTAGTAGAAGAACACGTGCTTGCAAAAACAATTTTAAAATACAAAATCTCAGCAAAGAAATAGAAACTGTAAAAAAAGAAAACAGCAATTCTAGAATTGGAAAAATTCTAAAAATAAAAATGAAAATTTACTGGGTGGGCTTAACAGCAGAACTTGAAGGCAGATCAAGAGACATCATTCAATCTAAAGAACGGAGAGGGAAAAAAACACCCAATTTTTAAAAAGAGAGAGAAAAAGAGATTTATGAACTCGTGGAGAGGGTGACATAAAAAAATACTTAAATACGTAACAGTCAAAAACTTCACAAATTTGGCAAAAGATATAAATGCATAGGTTCAAGAAGCTCGGCAAATCCCAAGCAAGACAAATACAGAGAAAACCACACCTCGTTCGTCAGAGTCAAATCGCTGTAAACCAAAAATAAAGAGAAACTCTAAAAAGCAGCTAAAGAAAAACTATTATAGGGTCATAGTGAGTCAAATAATCACTGACTTCTCATCAACAGCCCCAGAGGCCAGAAGACAGTGCAAAAACATCTTTAAAGTGCTAGAGAGAAACAGAACTGGCAAACCGGAATTTGATATCCAATGAAAAGATTCTTTAAGAATGAAAACAACATAAAAACATTTTGAGATAAAAGAAAATTAAGTGAATTTATCAATAAACATACACAATAAGAAATGTTAAAGACAGTTGCTCAGGCTAAAGAGAAATAATACCAGATAGAAACTTGAAACTATAGGATGGAATGAAGAGAATCAAAAATGGTATATATTTGAATGCAAATTATTTTTTTCTTAATTTCTTTAAAATATATATGACTATTTAAAGCAAAAATTATACATCCTATGGAGTTCGTAATGCATATAGGTGTAACACTTATGACAACTATAGCATAGTGGATGGGCGTGGGAGATAAATGGAACTACTAAATATATAGTTGAAGGTTTCTACATTTTACATAAAAGGGTGCAGTATTAACTCATTAAGTAAACTGTGAAAAAGTTAAATAGTGCAAAAAAGTATAGCTAAAGTCAATAGATAAAATGGAATTCTAAAAATTATTCAAATAATAAAAATAAGCCAGGAAAAGAGTTACAAAGGAATAAAAAAACAGAAGAGACCAAAAAGGTCAAATAATAAAAGGGTAGACCTAAATACAGTAGCCCCTCCTTCTGAGGTTTCAGTTACCCACAATCAACTTTGGTCCAAAAATAATAAATGGAAAATTCCAGCAATAAACAATTCATAAGTTTTAAATTGCACCTCATTCTGAGAAGCATGATGAAATCTCACGCTGCGAATCATCCCCTTTTCCATTATATCCACACTGTATACGCTACCCACCCATTGGTCATTTAGTAGCCTGCCTGGGACAGACAGACCACCTGTCACCATATCACAGTGCTCGTGTTCAAGTAACTCTTATTTTACTTAATCATGGCCCCAAAACTCAGGAATAGTGATGCTGGCAATTTGGAAATGCCGAAGAGAAGCTGTAAAGGAAAAAACATCATATGCTGAAGTTGCTAAGATCTACTGTAAGAACTAATCCTCTATCCATGAAATTGTGAAGAAGGAAAAAGAAATTTATGCATAGTATATATCAGTACTATCCACAATTTCAGGCATCTACTGGGGGTCTTGGAACATATCCCCCATGGATAAGGGGGTACTACTGTACAATACCGATAATTACATTAAATGTTAAAAGATTAAACACTCCAATTAAAAGGCAGAGAGCATAAGAACAGATTTTTAAAAAGCAAGACCCAGCTGTATGTTGCCTGCAAAAAAACACTTCAAATACAAAGACTCAGAGAAGCCGAAAGTTAATGGAGAGAAAAATGTGCATAAGAAGGGAGAAGTGGTTTCATGAATAATAGCTAAAATAGACTTTAAAGAGTACTTTGTGGTAAAGAGGCTCATTTCATAATAAAAAAGGAGTCATTTTTATTAGGAAGGCATAGCAATCAGGATTGTGTATATACCTAATAACAGA
Organism: Indri indri; assembly: GCA_004363605.1. NCBI lineage: Eukaryota > Metazoa > Chordata > Mammalia > Primates > Indriidae > Indri > Indri indri. Next base: position 3,401 of record RJWJ010003042.1, on the reverse strand, counting down.
GCTTCAAAATACACAAAGCAAAAATTGGTGGAACTAGAAGAAGATACAGGCAATTGGACGATCACACAGTTGAAGATTTTAACAATCTTTCATCAACTGACAGAACAAATTGAAGAACTGTAAAGTCAGTAAAGACATAGATCATCTGAGGAAAATCTTTAAGAGGAAAAGAAACTGATGTGTTTTCATATTGAGAGAAATTTTCAGTTCTTTTCAGAGAATTTGAAGAAGGAATTAATGATAGCTGCATCAAGCCAGCAAAATGTGAAAGCAAGGCAGTAAAAACAAAAAGAAAGAAAACAGCATCATAGTAAATGATATATGAACACATAGTGATAACAATGTAAGTCCTGGATATTGACCTAACTAAAAATTTTTATACAACTTTGTGGTATTGGGAGGCTGGGGGTAGAAGTGAATGTAGGATGTGGTGTAAGAAATTAGATCCTCTCAGACGATACGAAGTTCTTCAGATACATCAAGCAAGAGAGCAATATAAAAACATCATTGGGATATAGGTCGGTAGAAATATCTACCAGGAGTATATCTATCTATAACAGGTGTTGGAAAGTGACTGCCTCTGGGAAAGCCAAAGTCAAGGGCAAGGGAAGAAGCAGCGCAGGAGACTGCTAGTAATGTCTATCATAGGCCATATATACGGCATCATTCAACTTCTTAAATTCTGCACATGTATCATCTACACATTTTTAGTTAGAAATTAAATGTTGTAATTGACTCTGAGATCTCACAATTTCACAGTCAAGGCTTTAGGCAGTTATTTAGTTACCCTTACAATAGAGGTGCCACTGAATTAAATAATGTTAATCAAAACTGACAATCACAAGCAAATTATCAGTTCACTGGAGAAATACAGCACGGCATATTGTAAACAGGAATGCATGCTCCATCCAGCAGTCCCCTTATGGAGAACCAAGGGTCCCTGTGTGGAGTGACAGCAATATGTGTTGGTGGTTTTAAAACGAAGCTTTTAAAATTGTAAATGTTTTCCTTACAATTTACTCCCCCTTCCAAAATCCACCACAGCTACACCTTTATTTCATTGTGTTGTATACCCTCCCATGCTCAATGCATTTACGTTCATTTAAAGGAATTTTGCAGTTCAGAGAATCTGAGGAAAAGAATTAATGATAGCTACCCTCGAAACCAAGCAAATTGTTAAAATAAAGGCAATGATTAACTTCACGGAAAACACTGTTCGGGATTGTTTCTGCACTTCTGAACTCCTCCCTGCTCACAATCACCACGTCAGGAATCCCAGCAATGCACAGTTAACCGTTTTTGGCCTTGTGCTCTGAACTTGTCTATACGTCAAAGGGATTTCCATAAAGTAGACAGGCACCAGGGAGCAACAGACACCATGGGTCACACCTTGAGTGGCCAACTCTGTCTCTAGCTACAGTAGGAGACAGATGTGAAAATCGAGAGATTCTTAGCAGCAGGTAAAAAATAGAATAATTTGCTTTCTAAACCCCTTCCTCTCAGACATACAACTTGTTTTTTGGAGGAAGAATAGAGAAACGCAGTCCCCTAGGGGTTGGATGCTACACAGACCAAAAGAGGAGGTCTACAAAATAGACTCTACCCTCCAGTTGGTTGAGGTTTTGTATACATCCATGACATCCTCATGCTGTCCCCAGAGCAGGCCGTATTTCTTTCACATCACAACCAGGCGATATGATCAAGTATACACTGAGTGCCTACTATGCTCATGACCCTACTAGGCACTGTGCAGGACACATACTCAGTGTGAAGATGTGGTTTTCATGTGAATGTCCAGGTAGGATACTCACAATTCAACGGTGCAATCCCCAGTTTTCTCCAATGACTCCCCTGGTGCCTTCACACACCAACTGTGCCTTCTCCAAAGCTTTGCTGCACCTCACGGTGAGCTCAGCTCAGCACAGTGCCTGGTACAGAGTTGGTGCTTAACAAATATGAAAGACTGTTTTAAACTATTTAATACATGTAGCTATCAATATGCCATGTGTATAAATTCATATACCAAGCTAGGACTCTCCTGACCACCCAGGCTAAAACGGTAGCTTCCCCCATTGTCAACTTCTCCCTCCTTACTTCACTCTTACTTGTCTTCGTCTTACTCAGTGACCTTAGACTGCCCGTCCCTGTCTTGCTCTCCCCACTGGAGTGGCATGACGGCAGTGGAGTAGGAGGGTGAGGGGATGGGAATGGCCCACCCCAGGAGCAGGTGATAAGGAAATGCATTGTCTGTAGAGAATTTAAAAACAATACTTCAGCCTACGAAGAGTCAGTCTGCTTTTTATTACCACCCTGCATCACCAATTCCGAGAAAAGTGCCTGGGTGCCTTGCCAGGGCAGACCGCTCCCACCACTGCCCTCGGTAAGCTATTCGCAGGGATTTCATCTGTTTTGTTCACTGTTGTGCCCCATCCCCCCACTATCTAAATGGTTGTTATTGGAGATATTCCCTCTAATTTTTCATGTGTACGGTTTATCCTCTCACATGGACTTTCACATTAAGAACAAGTCTTAATACTCTGTGAGTGTGTGTGTGTACACGTGTGCTACGTATGTAGTGCCCCAGTGGTGAGAGTGTGGTAGTCACTCAATAAATACTCGGTCAGGCTTGGCTAGGGTTTGTACCCACCATCTGGAAGGTGGGATGGGAAGGGCCCTGGCAGAAATGTTGTTAGCGAATAAGGTAGCCCATGATAGGATAGCAAGAAACAAGGCAAGGAAGATGCCATTCCTCCCCTCCAGCCCCATGCGGGCAAACTGCAAGGGCCCTGACCCTCTCGCACCCCTCCCCTGCTGCTTTAGGCTAGAGAACGTTCTCTGAGAAACTGCTTTGGGCCGGGTGCCAGGCTAACACTTTGCATGTGTTGTCCCATCTAATCTCTACAACTCTCCTATGAAAAGGTACCGTTATTGACCCTAAACCACAGGCAATGAAACCGACGCTTAATGAGGTTCAACAATTTACCTAAGATTATCATCTGGCGATTAATCAAGCTAGAGCCAGGTGGTCTACCAACGGAGTTTATCCTCTAAAGAACAGGGTGTTTTAAATACGGGCCATCCTAATCACATTAATTATCAGAGGTTCACAAAATTTATCTCAGCATTTCAGAAATATAAAAAAGTTTAAGTTTAATAACAGGTGAGATGGGAGAAAAGGAGAAAGCCACGTATAAGAAGATATATGGAAAAACAGCAATAGGTAGATTTATCAAGGGGAAAAAAAGAGAAACAAAAAAGTCTTAAGTCAGAAAAGAGAGTAGAAGAGAAATGGATAAATATTGGAGAGGATCAAAACAACAGTGGCAGACTACAGCATAAATAAGAAATGTTCTCACTAAAGATTTGAAGTTTGGAAACTCAACAAATGTTCAGAACATAGA